>JACJUY010001047.1:63238-112340 GCA_014220935.1 Platorchestia sp. MABIK | reverse complement strand
ACATTGTCAAAGACATTTCAAAGGATTACATTGTCAAAGACATTTCAAAGGATTACATTGTCAAAGACATTTCAAAGGATTACATTGTCAAAGACATTTCAAAGGATTACATTGTCAAAGACATTTCAAAGGAACTGAGCCCAACTGTACGCAGTAAATCTGCCCGCAATTGTACGGTTGTGTTCCTAAAATCAGGTGAGTTAACCAACCAACGTTAGACTCATGTTGATTTATCATAATTAATGCGATCATGTTCTCCATATGTACTGAATATTTAAGTTTTAAATGCTTACAAAAGAAGAATTCCAGCCTTTTAACCATCAACCCCTAAATTATAATCATTTAAAGTAAAAAACCTTGTCCTCTTCAAAAGCATTTGTTCGTTACTGCGCACTACTTCACAAAAACATAAGTCTCCGATTTTAATCAATTTTCTCACACGTTACATTCTCGAGAGGAGTTTCAGAGAGCTTAATAATTAGCATTACTCTGTGCCATAATTCAAGTACTTGATTACATTTTATTTTGAAAATTTGCTATCGTATTTTGTTTGATTCCAGGACGATGTCATCAACGACAGCTCTCCTGAGAGCTTAACAATTGGCATTTAATCAACGCTACAATTCGAGTAATTGATAAAATTTTCTCTGTGAAAAGTTACAAATTTTATTTTACTATTCCAGGACGATGCTATCAACGTCAACTCTCCTCCTGATGCTGACACTCGGGCTGACCGTCCATGCTGACGTTCCTCACGAGTCCATACCGCCTCACCTACACAAGCCAGAAGGTGTGTGGCCGCACCAACACTCAGAATTCGACCCAGCACTTCACCCTCCAGATGTACAACCTCCATTGGTCGATCTCGGCAACCTGGACATCTCGAGCCTCAACGGCCGTCGCTCTATTCCAGTTGTGCTCACCACCAACGGTGTCGGGAACTCTGTCTACGTTCCGTACTGCTATGAACTGACCGTAACTGAAACTACCACTGACGTTCTGACGAACACCAGGTCTTGGGTGAACTTCCAGTACTCCACTTCTGAGGTCCAGGTGACTGAGCAGCACACATACACTTCCTTTGTGACTAGTACGTCGGTGCTCACCGTCACTGAGACTGCTCTCACCGAGATACACTCACGAACATTCGCTACTCAAACAGTGACGGTCACTGAAGAACTGGATAACACCTACTTCACGACTCCCACGGACTCCCAGACGAAACCGAAAATAGTCGTCAACTCCTTGGTGATTCAAGAAACTTCGTTCGAGACGTCAGCCTCCACAGAATTGGTGATAAACACCCAGGAACTTCCGTTCACGTCCACTGTGTACGCGACCGAAACCCCTAAGCTGATGACACTCACGGAAACCAAAGCAACCATCTTGACGTCGACTAGCCAAGCTCCAGCATTCTTATCTCTGGACACGACCACATCGACCACCGCCGTAACCAAGACCGTGTACGGGCCAGTGTTGCTTTACTCCTCAACTGTCGAAATATTCTCGTCAAAGATCAAAGTCTGGCCGTTCACCAAAGAAGTCCGAGTGACTGTGACGAAAACGACAGACGTACCTACAACAGACACCATCTTCCAGTTGAGTACTTCCATCTTGACCGTTGAAGAAACTGTGACTTTTATGAGCACTACCTCGGTTTTGAGCACAGAGTTGAAAACCAATACCGCGACTGCTCACACTACCAAAACCGAGACTTGGACCAGCACGTCCACCCCAGTGACTACAGTAAGGGTCTCCCAGACTACTCCCCTCTCCACCACCACCGTCACAACTTACCAAACTGCTGTTCTCTCAACGACGATCATTCCGTGTCCTGCTGCTCCAGCTTACAATAGAATATCTGTGAGCTACTCAGCTTTCTTCCACATTTAAATTGTTTGTACTATTTATATCTCATTCGCTGACGTGCCTTTGTTATCAATGAACCTTTAGGTGAAGTGTCGCAAAGCAACAACTGTTGAGAGGAACTGGGCTGCGACTGCGCGGGTCTGATGAAGATGCGGACTAGTCTCTCAATAATCTGTTTTTCTTCGCGCATTTTTTATTGCGGCAAATAAAGTCACGTTAACGAAACATTGTGTATCTCTCCTTTTGAATGTATTTGCTGGTACATGGAACCAGAACATCATGGCTACATTATGAAATTTCGTTCAGGTTTTGCAAAATTATTCACAGTAATGAAATTACGCACAATCATTTCAATTTGTGTAAAGTTAGAATTGTTCAATGCTTTAATATTAGATTGAAAATTATTTTTTTGAAGAAACGGTTCTGCTGCAACGAAGTGATCAGTTTTAGTCCATTAATCTATTCAAAAAGAGATCTTCGCCCGCACATTTGAAGGTTAAACAATGACGCAATGGAAACTAATTCCACAATAGCGCTCCAGAAATTATGAGAACTTTTTGTTGCACGGTGGAAGAAATTTTTACTCGGCATTACTCTGGGGGAGGTAGAGAGAAAAGAACACTTGTCAGGCTTTATGAAAATAGAATCTTTCTGGTATTGGGTTCAGCAAAGTTTTCTTTAGAGAGGAGTTGCATGATCGCGTTTCCAGAAATTACTCTTGCACACCACGTTGGCTGCGAAGTTCGTGTGATTTGCAATTCTTTTTGAAGATGCTGAGGTATATCTTCCCAGACTAGACTGAAATAGCCGAAACGCGATAATTCTAAAGGCTGAATCACCCATAGTCTAGCCATATCGTTAAGTGTGTTCCCAATGGGATGAAAAAACATTTGGGTTCTGTTAATTTTGTCGCATATTGTTTCCACGTGGGGTTTGATACACATACTTTTGTCAAACCAATCACAACGATTTTTACTTTGTCGACTGGCTCGATTAGATTGTTTCAAAACGTCAGCGTAAATTTTGAAGATTTTGTCATCGGGTATTTTGATCCCAAAATAATACACTGCGTTTTACTTGCGTAAGGTTTAAAAGCCAAGTAAGTCATATCATGGATTCAGGTTCTTTAAAAATCTTTCAGTGTTGACATGAGTTTCCATTAAATCAGTTATCGAACTTGCCACGGCGATTTGGACATCATCAGCGTACATTGAGACTTTTGTGTTTGCTGGCATGCTAGGGAAATCATTGATGAAAATATAAAATAGGAACGGGCCAAGAATTGACCCTTGGGGAACGCCAAAGTTATTTGATTTGAAGCGGAACATTTTGCTATTTAAGTACACTGCAAAAGACCGGTCCACTAGGCAGCTTTTAAATCGCCTGTGTAAATATTCTGAGGTTCAATATTTTTTTGCGAGAATTTTTATGCTCATCACAGTCAATAGCAGTAGTTAGAGAGTTAAATTTTTTGTTCTATGTTAATGCATATTTTTCTTGAATGTTGAGTAAAGCATCTTGAGTACTAGTGTTCCTTCTACAAGCATCTTAATTATACTTTAGTAGGTTTAAATCATTCATGGGAGACGACAGCTGGTTAGCCATTATTTTTTCTAATATTTTGGTCATTACAGGTAGGAGACTGATTGGCCTGTAATTTGATACTTTACTGACATCTCCAATTTTAGGCAATGGCTTAACAATGGATAGTTTCTAATGACCAGGAAATTTGTTTGTGCTAATAGATGGGATCAATTTCGTTATCAATTTGTGGCAGAGGTCTTATTTGTCTTCACTAAATATTTTCCATAGGATTTTCTCGTAATTCTTACATAGGTTTTAGAGAGTACTGCGTGATTTGTTCAGTTTCTAATCTCCAAGGTGTTTATTATTTTCTTTACTCAACTCTTTCATCTTATCTGTTACTCACTTAGCATGTCTTGGCTTAAATATCCCTGTGATGAATTAAATTCTTTCATAAGCCACTGATATGAAATTGTCAATTGAAAGTGAAACTTACAAATTGACATCATTTGTGTTTTTCACATTTTAAAATCCGCTCCATCTGTCGAAGAGCTTTCAATAATAGCAAAGAGCTACATCGTATAGTAGTTTAAGCCTATACTGCATAAACTCTAATGGTACCAATAGGAAACACTTTGTTTCTAATAAAACAGTTTCTCCAAAATTCAATTCTTTTAATTTCATTTTCATTATTTACTTGATGCGTTTTTCAAATATTGACAATGCGACGGAGAGCTGTCATTTTAATAAAATAGTTACTCCTAAAATAAACTTTCTTTAGGGCTTGTTTTCTTGGAATAATTTTTATGGCTCTCTAATGTAAATACGTGTAACAGCCACACACCATAAGAGTGGTGTGTCTGGGTGTGTGTGTGTGTGTGAGAGAGGTGTTATGGGCAACAAGTGGTTTGCGTGAGTGGTGTTATGGACAAGTGGTGTGTGTGAGTTGTGTTATGGACAACAAGTGGTGCGTGTGAGTGGTGATATGGACAACGAGTGGTGTGAGTGAGTGGTGTCATGAACAAGTGGTGCGTGTGAGTGGTGTTATGGGCAACAAGTGGTGCGTGTCAGTGGTGCTATGGGCGATGAGTGGAGTAGGTAAGATTAGTGTTGTTCAAAGTCAGTAGAATAATTTTTCTTACAAGAAAATTGGCCATAACTCGATAACTATGAAATCTTAAACAGTATTCGATGCGCCCCAGGGGATAAATTACAAAAATTTGCTAGATGCCCGAAATCCCAACAACAAATTAACAAACTCACGGACTTCCAGGTTCAGGGATGGGAGCCTGTACAGCAGCTAATGTAGACGCTTGAACAACAGGAATATCTCGCGCCCTTCGCAACCAAATGCCAAACAAAGGAAGGAACTGAGATGGAAATGTGCTTCTCAAATGCCGAGTTCTCACTGATTGTGTAGAATTTTTGAAAAATGATTTTCTTTCTTCTTGAAATTTTTTTTTTTATTCCTCTAAAAAATGTCTTTCGTTCTTCTTGAAAAAATTTTTTCATGCTTCATGAAAATGTTTTTCATGCATCATGAAAAGTGTTTTCAATCTTTATGAAAAATGTTTTTTATTCCTTATGAAAATGTATTTCGTTCTTTATAAAAAATTTTTGTCATTCTGAATGAAAATTTTTCGTCATCCATCAAGAAAAATGCTTTTCATTCTTTTTGAAAAACTTTTTTCGCTTCTCATGGCTCGTCAAGAGGAGAAAATTAGACGCAGTGTTTAGTTATTCCATCGAACCGTAGGAGGCTGCGCAGGTTGCGAAATATTCTCACGTTTTTTCACTAACTTATGAGTATCTTTTTTGGGAAATCCGAAATTATGAAAACTTCTTTTGCTCGATTGAAAAGGATAACCTCTCACTTTTTTTCACAACTTACGAACAACTTTTTAGGAAATCAAGGATTATCAAAACTTCTTTTACTCGATAAAAGTAAAGTATCCTCTCTAATTTTTTTAATACCATGCAAGCAACATTTTGGAAACTCCGGCATTGAGAAATTCCGAACGCAGTAGTCCACACCCACCACAATTTACGCTTGGGTGACGCTCATCACGACTTCTGGAGCTCATTTGCGAATTTCTTTGTTCGCTGCAACTTATTGATCGCATGACGCGCGTTGCAAGGACGCGCATTGCAGAGCTCGCGCTTCTTGTGTTTGTCGCTGCGATTTTTTTTTTTTTTTTTTGAGTTTCTCTCTTTGATTTTTTGATGAGTTTTTGTATCATCTATATTGTACCAGAGATGAGATTTTTGTATCATCTATATTGGAAATCAAATGTATTTCTTTTCTTTTTTTTTTAAATGAAGCATTCAAATTAACTCAAACCAAAATTTCGCGCAAAAATGGAAATAATTACTGATGTTTTCGACGTTCAGACTCGTGTGTTATTCAGATTTACTCCCCCTTGTTGTGATGATCTCAGTCCTGATGAATCTAATTTGATGCGCCTTAATAAACTATTTTATAAGGTTCATTTAGGAGCATCAAATTAGATTAATTAATTGCGATGATTTTAGTCCTGATGAATCTAATTTGATGCGCCTTAACGAATATGATATAATGCGCCTCACATCTGAGTACTGTTCGCTTAACTGCTCATCACTCACCCAATGAACAAGTAACTGCATTCTTTTGAGAAGAATCATGCTCGTAACCAAATCATTTTTTCTGAATGAGGAACAATAAACACATAACTGAAAGACGAATAAAAATTGTTGCAATTTATTAATTCATTTTTCGTTAGGCCACCGACAATTTCTTCATTCAACATTTATTTCATTGGAGGCGATCAAAATCTTCAAAGTCATCCGTTAGAAGCTGAACTTTTTTTGCAGCCTGTGGCGCTTGAGCCCGAGTTTCTTTTTAACTATTTGCGACAGATTTGCGATTGATTCGAATCTCATTGCATTTTTTCTGAAAGGCCCTGAAATTTCAGTCAACTCTGATTTTTTATATCGAGTCGCACGTCGATTTTTCTCAGAGACCCTGGAATTTCGGTCAACTCTGATTTTTTCTTATGAGATTACGATCTACCGACGAATTCGTGAGATTTCTTTCTCGTCTGAGATGATCGCGATCGTTACCAAGCACCTTCATAAGTATGTGTATATATTACATAAATAATTTGTTAAATATTTTATATAGATTAGATTATTAGTTAAATATTTCATATATATTATACATTTATGATATTGGTATACTTTATATGCCAATATGACGCAGCACTGCATCATATTGGAAACACCGAGCAAACGAACAAATTCCCAGATACGTTTTCATTACCAAAACACCTCCAAAATACCTTCATTGCCGAGCGACGTTCTGAAAATATGCTGTCATTAATTACCATTTCACTGAAAAAACTAGTATAAGTTGAAAATAAGATAAGAAAACCCTTAAAAAAAATTCAGAAGCCGTGGAACACATTCGCAGCAGCTAGGTGCATGAGACTTTGCAAGAGTTATTTTTTGTCAACATGTAATTAGCACAAGAATAAATAATCTTTCAGACATTCAAGATTCTTTTTTCTATTGATACAGATACCATAGCGTTGGAAAAAACTTGAACCAAAAAGCTGCCTTGAAATCCAAGCACCCAGACGGCTATGCAGATCTGCCAAAAAAACAACGATCGCCAGGTGAGAGATAGACACAGTTGTGCCGAAAAGTGAGTCTTTCAAAAACACCTCACTGAGCCCTTGACAAATAATTTCATGCTTCACAAAATTCGGTTCTAAATATTTCGCTCCTTCCTTACCAAAATAGCCATCATCAACAACCAATAACCGTTACCTTAAAAACACAAATACAAGGACAAGCCTGCGTGAGTAAAAATAAAAATCAGACAATATCTTCCCTGAGGTCACGTCAAACAATCATGGCTTGAAAATCTGCAAAAACCAGCCAAGGTTTACCAGATACTTCTAAAATCGCTAAAACTTGTCAAAAACTACAGAAGCAGACAATGCTCGCCATAAACTGCATAATCTAGCCAAGGCGATTCAGAAAGAGCAAAATGCGGCCAAAATTGCAGATGTCTATACATACAAGAACCAGTCAAGCCAAAAGACCTAAAAACGAGTGAAGACCATGAGTATCAAATGAACGAGCGCAGATGAATGAGAGATCCCGATAGCCAGTACAGACTTGTTGCTCAAGAGACAAATCAAAAGTATAAAGCTTTATACAAAGTTGCTCTGAAGCAAAGTCTTAGCAGTACGAAAGGTGTTGTGAGGAAATCTGAAAAATCTTACACATAGAAGGAGACGTTGTAAGTTGGTGAAAACACACTCGCATGGTGATGTTCTTGATGACAGTGAGAGTTGTTGATTTGAATCATTTTCTTACCATTATGATTCGAGCGTTTTTGCACTTCAGTTTCAAACTTCCATTGTGAGTAGAGAAAGAGATGAAGGAACAATAGTATGCAGCATAATGAATACTTAAAGAATGGTTCGGCAGCTTCCAAAACGAAAGGCACCATGGCCCGATGACAAAACAAATGTGAACACAACTCTATGTAGGGAGATCAATTGCCGTACATTTGTAATAGCAAAGAATGATGAGATGCTTACATAGACAAAGAGAAATCGATGCTTCTTTGGTCATTGAGATGGCCAATAATCGTGACGAAATTCTTAGTTCACACACAATGTGATGGTCACACGGACAGAAAGGATCGGATAAGCTGGGGATGAACCAGAGGGTGAGCTCGAGTTCAAGTGCCATTGTTCAATATATTTAATTAAGGAACGAGTGGCTAGTGGTTGGCGCAAATGTCTGGCGGAAAAAATGTTCAGCAAAACGAAAAAAATAAAATCGCAACTACGACCTGTTATTTTTCAAATGAGTACTCTTTTTCAGTGTTTCTACATCTAAATTTTGCTTAGAACGTCAAAATAGAGCTTCTGCATGTGTGATACATTATAATGATTTCAAGTGAAAATAGTTACAGTATGAATTTCGACAAGCTGAATTTCCTCACGGACTAAAACCCCTGCAGACTTCTTCGCTTCCTCTACGTAAAGTTTACCCATAAAAGTCGGTGATAGTGACAGCAATGAACCCAAAAATCAGCAGACGAGGCAAAAAATCGTACGTGGGAATCACAGACGTGATTGACTAAGCAGGTTCGAGCGAACACAAAAGAAATCAGGAAGATGAAGAGCGTGACTTGCCCTGCCGAAGTGAGCAGTTCGTTACTAGGCACTTATTGGGATGTACGAGCTCAACAAAGGCTATGTTTGCAGTCCCAGACGAGGGCCGAAGCGCCGTGACATCTCGAGGGCACTTTAGAGGGAGGGCGGACCGATGGAGAAACTTGCATGAGTGAGTGTGACGCTCTAAATCAATGTGCCCTAAATCCAATTAAATTATTTGACTGACTCACTAACGACGACCCAGTGGGAAGACCAATAAAGGAAAGAATGTTGTAAGTGCGAGGAATTTGAAAGAGCAAACTATGTGTGTGTGGAAACAACTCACGTGAGAGCAAAAAATGAGTTGGAATAGAGTAAAAATTGTAGCTCATTTAAAAATTAGTATTTTTTGGTTAGGAAATACTAAGTGTCTAAAAGCAAAGAAATACAAATTCTGAAAAATAGGAAATGACAGATGATTTTCTCACAAACATCAATAAAATTTGCGCTTTAAGAAATTGTCGAAACTTAGATATGAAAACCTGAACACATAAACTTTTAGCTGTGAGAGATCGATGCACTCATTCACATATTTTGGAATTAAGCAGCTTTTTGAAGTAACTCCTTAGTAAATTTCAAGCGTAGGGAATTACCATTCATGAATCAGTTTGAAACCAATTTGAAGTTTGATTTCAATTGTTCACGAGACAAACAATAATCGAGCCGTTCAATTTTTTCAACACAGTAGTTCGTTAAAGAAGATCTCAGACTTTTTTCTTGAAATACCTGAAACGCAGGGTCATCAAGGGGAAATTTACGGACTTAAAATCAAAACTTTCGGGGTAAAAATTCACTGGCCATTGGTTTTGCATATTTATTTCTTGTGTCAAATGAAATTAAAAACATTTGAGGTTAAAGTTTTATCGCCGTATCCCAATTCATTTTATACCACTCATTCAATTACATTTGAAGAAACAAAACATGAAATGACTACACCATCGATCAATGTCTCATAATAGGAAGTCAACTATGAGAAAATAAAAAATATTGACCATAAACCTAAGCCTCAAATTGGAAAAACAGCTTCACTTGTGGAGCTTTTTGTACGTTTCACAACAGTTCTGAAAAATAAACGTTGCTGTGTTCACCCAAAGTTCAAAGTTGCTAGTAAATTTTACCACTGGAAACTCAACAGGTTAGGTATCAATTCACCAACCCGTTCTTCCGAAACCCAAAAATGATAATTTGAATTTATTCGAGTAGGTAATCCCCTATTCTTCAATATCAAGCGTACAATATTTTATAACCGCCGTCTTTGAGCCTAGAATTCCACTTCTCCTATTGTGAGTACTTTAGAATTCCACGTTTCATATTGTGGGTTCTTAGTTTTTAATTGATATGAACTAAAATCATGAGAGAAGTGAGGGACCTCAGTTCAAAGTGATGCGATGCAGGTGATCATGAGTAGCAGGTCAGGACCTCGGGTCAGTCATGAATTTCTGTTTACTTACTGGGTAAAGTTCTGCATTTTTTACCCCCTCGTGCATCTGAATGGGTCTCAAGTCTACATACAGTATATCTCAACCACTTTATTTATTCATGTGCTTTTTATGACATTAATAAGACGTTGTATAAAATATGAATGGAAAAGCGTGAATTTTCTTTTGTTTAAAATTGAGTTTATTACTATTTTTATAATTTCTATGGCAGTTTTCAAAGGAAGACGTAGGGTGGTATCAGTCTTTATTGATCTCACAAAATTCCAGTCCGTTTTATTCGCAGTTCTCTGAAATATAAATAAATTGCAATATTCTATGGAAAGCTTCACCTCATATTTCACTATCCGACGCTGTCGTAACAAGTTTTACTGTGCTCTAAAGGACCAGCAAGTTTCATACCTGAAAAATAATATATAGTCGTTTAAATCATAACTTAAAAGTTCCGTTTAACATTGCATGAAAAAAAAATTACTGTTATTTCAGCATTTTTCCCACAAATTATCTACAAGAGACCCTCCAGTTTCAACTGTCACCGAACTGTTGAAGTGGAGACAATATGTGGAGTAGATCAAACTTGAGGTTTTGAGACATTGAGTGATAAGTTAACAGTTCTGTTCAACATTGCACCAAAGACCTTTACAGTAGTATTGGCATTTCAAGCACAAATTATCAACTAAAGACAATACGGCTTCAACAGTTACCGAATTGTTGAAATTGAACATGTGGGGTAGATCAAACTTGAAGTTTCTAGACTGTGAGTCATAGAAATAAAGATAAACAAGTTAACTATCAACTAAAGACCCTACATCTTCAACAGTCACCGAACTGTTGAAATGGAACATGTGGGGTAGATCGCACTTGAAGATTCGAGACCTTGAGCCTTGAGCCACACGCGGTTGCCCGTGCTGCACCCACTCAGCCTCCCCCCCCTGGCCCCCCCTCACTCAGCACGCAGAGCGGTTCTCTCCCTCCACTCATCTCCAGTACGCGACTCCTGCGAAAACACTCGGTATGCTTCCTGCAGAAATTGGGTCATGCCTTTTTAGGGAAGGCTTTTGAGGCGAGTTTGCTCGGTGCTACGACCTATTACTGGAGCGAATGACGGCTTCTCTCAGGTCAGCCACAGACGGAGCTTGACTTTGAGATAACCACTTCTGATGAGATACGAGGGTGAAACACATCTGTTCCACTGAGGGTATTACGTGTCTTCTATATTCTCAGCTATGGCTTCTTTCGAAATGGTCATGTTTGACTCCATATTTTTAAAATTCATCAACGTTTTTGGGAAAGTATGAGACAGTGATTCTCGATGGAATAACTACACAGTAGACGCCACTTGAAAGTACTGTTCACTCTCGATTTTCAAGTTACCTAGAACAATGTGAAATTGAAGACTATACAAAATACGGGCCAATTTGGCAAAGACCAAAACTGTTTGGTAGAACTTTAATTAATTTCAATGCAGAAAATTCTTTCTTGATATGTGAGTGAAGTGAAATTAAACACAGAAGAAATTAAACTCAAAAGTCAACGCAAAACTCTACTCTACTTTGTCCAGTCAAACCTCATTGGTTCGAGCGAACAATAATTAATAATTCAAATTGCTTAAGACAAAATTTACCAAAAAGGGCTTTAATTTGTTGTTTATTAACAAAAACCGTAGAGCGTAAATTTTTACAACTCAACTACGGATGTAAAATGTATGTAATTATGAATAGTGCACCACAACCAAGTGGGCAGTGAATGCGCATAATCAATGAATCTCAATCGCGCTAATAATGAATTTAAATTAAATTTTCATTTTCTTGATTCATGTGGTCATGCATTACCTACTCAGAGTTGGCTGAGGTTTGAGTGCACTAATAATTGTTATCAACAATGCATCGTCACTGAAATTATGTCTTCTTTTTAAATGGTAATTACATATATTATTAAACCTAGATTAAGCTGTAAGAGGACATCATTGCTCTCAATCATTTGTTTCCACTAGTGACATGAGTATTAAGATACCCATGTGTGTGCATCAACTAAGGATCCTTACTTTAAGATATTTTAAAAACAATGATATACTTTCTGTATAATCTTTATTGAAAATAAACAGTTTTCTTTCTTTCTTTCTTTCCAAGTTGCGTCAAAATTGAGTGATTGCACACAAACAATACAACTCGGCTCTTGCCTTCTCCCCGTGCGCCGAATTTCAACAGAAGTAAAATGGACTTCAATTTTGAATGATTAAGATGCACTCAGTGACGCTATCCCCTATAAAAGCGCCCCAACGTTCACACAGAAATACCTAATCTAAAAAGCACACAAGACATGTATTACATACATTTATAAATCATAACGCTAACAAGACAAAAAAACTGAGGATGGAATCGGAGATTCCGAAACGTTTGCTATTAAAAGAATGTTCCCTTTTACATTGGTTCTTCATTTTACGCGTTCCCTTTTACATTGGTTCTTCATTTTACGCGTTCCCTTTTACATTGGTTCTTCATTTTACGCATTAGATTCGCAAAAATTCGCCCTTTTAAATCTTTTACAAGGCTAACATCTCAACACGAAACAGGCTTCAGAAAATTCGATGTTGCTACTTGAATGGGACGCAAAACACGAGATAAGATGACCTGTTCAGAATTCCTTGACCCTAGATTCCGGTAGCGTAAATAAAAAGAAAAATTAAAAACGAGAGATAAGTTCTCCACCAAGATGTGCTCGATGTGCTGGCGTTATCTGCAAGCCATGAATGAAGCGCACCGGATAATCTTTACCTCCTTAATTAGCTAACTTTGCAGCAAGGTGACAATTAGACAATCAGTCAATCGATCACAATCTTATGCAACATTGGCCACGTGACATTTGACAGCGTAGGTCACAATGCCAGGGCCACACAGCATCGGCAGTTTTGGCAGAAATTTATACTCAATTTAAATATTCACAGAGTTGACAGTTATGGTAGGAATTTCTGCTCAATTTTCACAAAAGTGACAGTTATGGTAGAAATTAATGCTCAATTTCCACAGAGGTGACAGTTTTGGCAGGAATTTATGCTCAATATTCACAGAGTTGACAGTTTTGACAGGAATTTATGCTCAATTTTCACAGAGTTGACAGTTTTGACAGGAATTTATGCTCAATTTCCACAGAGGTGACAGTTATGGTAGGAATTTAGGCTGTTTTAATTTGTCGTAACTGTAAGAGAAGTTACTTCTATACGAGCCTTGATAGTTTTGTATCCATCCTTTAGTTTTTCATCCTTAACAGTTTTGCATCCATCCTTTGATTATTCAGCCTTAATAGTTTTGTATCCATCCTTTGATTGTTAATCCTTAATAGTTTTGCATCCATCCTTTGATTACACCCTGCACACTCTGAAGACTAGAGAGTTTTTCTTGTATAATTAAGAACGGATCTCGCAGTGTGTGTGTTTCTCTCGCTATAGACTTGTAAAGTTACAGTAGACTTGTAGCGATTACAGTAGACTTGTAGAGATTACAGTAGACTTGTAGAGATTACAGTAGACTTGTAAAGATCACAGTAGACTGGTAAAGATTAGAGTAGACTTGTAGAGATTACAGTAGACTTGTAGAGATCACAGTAGACTTGTCAAGATTACAGTAGACTTGTAGAGATTACAGTAGACTTGTAGAGATTACAGTAGACTTGTAGAGATTACAGTAGACTTGTAGAGATTACAGTAGACGTGCAGAAACGCGCAACAAAGGGAACGCACCACTGAGGGGATCTTATTCATTCGAAACCGACGCCCATTTTACTTTTGTGGAATTTCTACGCAAGGGAAGAAAGTAAGAACAGAGTTGTGTTACTTGTGTGAACATCACTCATATTTGGCGCAACTTTGTAGCAACTCAAGTCAGCAGATAGAGTCGCAAGTCTGCAAGTGCAATGTGCGTTTCAACTGCGAATTGCCTGAACAGCATTCGCAATGCTTCTCATTTGGCTCTGTTGACTTTCAATTGCTGAATAGCAAGCTGAGTGCCGCAGTTTGGCGAAACTCATGCAAGTGTTTGTGGCTTCTTAACTTGACGATGACTTATTTTCAAATATATATATATATATATATATGTATACCACAGGTTTAATATGCAATCCTATTTGAGAGACGTTTGGAATTTCTCTTTAAAACCTCAAGTTCGAATGAACTGAGAAATGCCTCAATGTGACTCAACATTTTCAATTTGCTATCCAAAATTCTAAATAGTTAGCGCCAGTGTTTGAATGTAAAAGACATACTACCAGTGCATCTCATCTAACTCAAACTCAAAATTTTCTGATATCAAATATCAGGAAAGAAAAAATTCAGTTTATGGCTTTATTTCTCAAAAACCTAACTAAAATCACTAGGGCAATACAGCCTGAAAATAGACATTGGGAAAATTTCTCCTCATCACAGTTTTAAAAACTGGAGTCAAATCGCTCACGCACGCTTCGGAACACTGTTTGAGGTGTGATGTCGGTCAAGGTCGTAGTGTGTGGTGACTTGCTGTGAGGCAGTAGCGAAGCTAAGGAGGGGGGGCCACGAGGGCGAAAAAGCCACCATCATCCTTCTAAATTAACCATAACCAATAGAAAAGGTATTACTGATTATGATGGTATTACTGATACGGGAAAATAGGTATTCGGTTCGGGCTTTTGGGGGACATACTGTATTCCGGTCAGCAGGCCTGCCAATTTAAGACTTTATTTCATTAAATCAAACCTGATACACATATAGGTAATGACGATTACCCCCGGTCAAGCCGGTACCCATTTCCGACACCTGGGTATAGTANATGATTCTCAGTACCCCAAGTCAGAGTCTAACATCGCACACATTAGTATGGGCACGGCTTGAAATTCCTTCGAATCTCTGCATAATCTGTTTTTCCATTATTTAAATTGGGCGCTCGGAACAAGTTACTTAGTATCTCAAGCTGGTTAGTAAATCCTATGAACCTCGTCCATCACACAAGAGTCTGTGTTTCACATTTATGCGACTCCATTTATGCAGCTCGATGTATGTATCTGGAATGTAAAACATAAATTATTCTGTAGCTACACAGAGCGACAATCTTTGAGGCAATGCAAATTAACTTTAATTTTGAATCTACTCAAATGAAAAGTAGTTCTGGTGATTCACAAGATAGAAGATGTCTGGAGCCCCGTTAAAAAAATAACATAATTTACACGCAACAAGAATTATTTTTCGACTACTCTAAACAATAATAATTTTCAGCTGTGACACACAATGGCAATAACACAGCATGCTGCACAATATAGATAGAACACAATAGGTGTGTTGCTGCACGGTATAGAAGTAGTCTTGTGCTGCACTAAATATTAACATATGTCACTACACAATTAAGAATTATTTTCCAGTTGCACAAATCGACAATGTGCTACTCTAAAATAATTAACACAATTTCTGAGCTATACAAACAAAAATTATTTTTCAGCTACACTAAACAAAATAATTCCCAGCTGCACCACACAATGACAATACTCAGCCGGACGAAGCAATAACAGTTCGAGTACCAACAAGACAGCGTGCGGGTCATACCATGGTGCGGGTGCCCCACTTGACCCGCTAGCCACGCCCTCCAACCTGACCTTGCCGTGGCGTCATGGCGTGTCTTCCACGCTGCTTCTTCCCTGTATAAGATGCCGCTAGTCGGGGTCATAACACAGTGCATCTTCAGCAACTTCAGAGAAAGCCTAGCATTTAGACGCTTTTGCACATCAATTTAATTAAAATAGAAATATAAGTTTAACCCGACATGAAGGTGAGGAATGCAAATGCTATATAATATAATGTTTAATTAGATCGTAGTTCGAGAAAATTTGTTGACGTGAACAAAGTTAAACTTAACCATTGAATTGCAATCACATATTATACTCATTTAATCTTCACACCGTACCATAAATTCCAATCCAATTTTTTCAATTTTTCAAATCTATTTAGTCATTGAGATTGTGTAAATTACTCACAGATCATTTTCTCATGAATGTATTATGCGCTAAATTTTAGTTTCGTTGTCGATGAGCTCAGCGCGTAAATTTAAAGCGTAAGCTTAAATTAAACCGTGAGAAGTAGGAAAAAACACCCATGTTCAGAAGCAAACGTTCAAATAAATTTTACTTTCTGACACACTCACATCAACTTCAAAAATTCTCTAAAATGCTCAACGAAGCCGTTGTTACTCACAGTCCTGTTACCCTCTCCAGCAGTGTTGAATAATGTTTCATATTTTTTTAAAGTTTAAGCTTGGTTCTCTCCTCGGTAACTATTTCTGACTCACTTTGAGACTATCATCTATGATGAATGCTGTAGGTACCTATTTTTCACTTGCCCACGTAGTTTCCAAACGAGTACTTAGTAGTCAATCAATTGATGAGTTTGCCTCATTGAAAATTTAAAATTGATTTTAAAGTAGCTCCAATTGCCTGCAGAAATTCCAACAATTTGTCTAAAATCCCACACCATTCAAAATCAACTTTCATATCCATTCAAATGTCGATTACTAGTCCTCAACGACCAGAAGCTTTCTGCTACTCCTATCGGTTTAAATTTTGAGTTCGTCCAGTATATAGCAGAGTCACTACAGAATTGATGATTTTAAAGAAAAATGTAAGTAAGTTTTTTAAAAATTCAATCCTGCACTACAGACCGGGATTTTGGCTTTAAGGTAGTTGATTAAGGATAGTTGATATCACCCTTGCGCCATGAGCTGTAATGTGTTTGAAGTCCGGCAGCTTTTCAACAAAATGATAGTGTTTGAAGGATGATCGAAAGTATACGTTCAAAGATATTTGTACACTAACACATCAAATTTAAATTTTATGAAAACTGTCAGATAGCGCTATTCCTCCTCTCATAAGATTCAGATAGAAGTCGATTTTAGTATCTAGCTTAGTTCGTATTTCACGACTTTTCTCGGTCGAACTTTCTTTTATTTCAGTGTTTCAGTTTTGTGCTGCTACTGTTCGTGGCCACCATCATGGCTGATCACCCTTCAGGAGGATCATTTTCCTCCTCGTCGTCGTATGGTGGTCCTGGACCATCATCCAATTTAGCTTCGTCTCATCGCCCAGCTCCTTCAAAGCCAACCAAATCTCGGCGACCGGCAGAAAATTACGGAGCTCCATCGTCGTCTCGACGTTCATCTTCTTCACCAAGAACTCCCTCGCAGAGCTATGGCCAGCCTCCTCGTCAACCACAAAGACCTTCGCAGAGTATCAGACAACAAAGCCCATCCCAAAGCTACAGGCAACCTGCTCGTCAACCTCAGAGACCATCCCAAAATTATGCAGCACCGTCTCAACAGCCCCAACAACCTACCCCAACTTACCAGCAGCCTCCTCGCCAACCTCAACGGCCTTCCCAGGGGTACCAACAACCTCCTAGACAAACTGCAAGACCAACCCCAACTTATTCAGCACCGCAACAACAACAACCGTCGTCCCAATCTTATGGAGAACCCGCTCGGGAGCAAATAGCCACTTCTGCAGGATACGGACAACCCCAACAACAGGCCGCACCACAAGGTTACGGTACACCATCTCAGCAGTCGTCTGGTTATTCCAATCAGGTAATTCGATTTCAATACAAACACATTTTGGGCTTAGATAATGCTGGAAAACACGACGATACTCTAAAAGGAAATCGTGGTCTTTCTCTCATAAGGTTTTAGCTAGTGAGTTAAAATAATTTTTATTTGCTGAAGTGCCATACTCTTGAATCATTTCCATTATTTGTTTCCTTGACATGTGAGTGTGATGAAAGTTATAGGCCCAAATCTAGAGAAACTCAGTTTGTAGGAAATGTGAGGTAATGTTGAGTATATAACGACGGAAGAACATCACTGAAAATATCCCCATCCTGAATTCTTTCACAGGCTCCTGCTCGGTACGATTTTGACTGGTCAGTGAATGACGACTATTCTGGAAACAACTTTGGGCACCAGGAAACGAGAGATGGAGACAGGACAGACGGTTCCTACTATGTGGACCTGCCTGATGGTCGAACCCAAAGAGTTACCTATTTTGTCGATGGGTACTCAGGTTTTGTAGCGGACGTCAGTTACGAAGGGGAAGCCCAGTATCCAGCTGCCTCTTCATCCTCGGGATACCAATCTCCTCAGCAACCCCAAAAGTCTTACCAAGAACCACAACAACCCCAACAGGCATATCAACCTCCTCAGCAACCTGAACAGTCTTACCAGCCTCCTCAGCAACCTCAACAGTCTTACCAACAACCACAACAACCCCAACAGGCATATCAACCTCCTCAGCAGCCGCCACAGTCATACCAAGCACCCCAACAAGCTTACCAACCTCCTCAACAAGGTTACTAAGTTGATCAATGGTCATTCCTCTCTAACTGAAATGGTCAGTGTGAAGAGCTTCTCTCACATGCAAAGGCTTTGTTCTTGTAGGAATCTTTGTGTAGTTTGCTTTCTCTTCGGATGAGTAGTACTTCTCTATATTCTTTGCTTCTACCAAATTATATTCCCGTGGTGTACCGTATTCTATGTATTTATTGCTGCTTTTTAGAATTTAGCTAGTAAGTACTAATATGTGAGACCTATGTTTGGCGTCACAAAAATAATTTCATGAAGCCGTTGGACTCCCAGTTGATTCGCAGGTTTCAATTCACATATCAAACTCACGATGATAATATCAAATTCGTAAAATACGTCGATCTTGAATACTCTTGGGTAGACCATCGAACATTCCGACTAACCGTTAGATGTTGCAGAAATATTTTGAGTTTTACCATCGTTTAAGTATCCTTCTGAAAGGCGGGTTAGTGTCTCAAATAGTGTCCTTCAGTTACGCCTTCTAAGGTCGATTACCAGTACGTTTCGCCAATTGTTCTGGTTGCAGCGAAGGTTGATTGCATCTGCCAGATACTTAGTACCGTGCAAATTGTGAGTACGCCACGGCAGTGCAAAGTGCCGTATAAATAAATTGCACTGCTATTTAAATTGCTCACTACGCCATTGCAAACTGCCAGAAGACCCAATTTGTGAGAACCACTGCATAACCGCCCACTGTAGTTCGTTTATGATCAGTGGAGTTACCAGTGGCAATTCAGACCAGAAAACTATTGTTTTATAGTCCATTCAACTAGTTAACTAGTTTCCAGACCAGAAAACTATTGTTTGTAAAGGTGGACTTGACGTCTGTATCGCTACTTTATTATTACTGCACTGAGAGACTACAGGCCTACGCCGATTTTTAATAGGGCACTAAGGTAACGTGTTTCATTGGCGCTTAGTTCGAAACTGTGTTTAGGATTTTGTTTTCATTATACACCAACGAACTTCGAGTGAAGAGAAATATTTTCTGCTCTCGGACGACCCACCATTGAAAAGAATTGTTAGAGCTAAAATTGACCAGTATAGGTTATGTTATGAAAATATTTGGAGCAAATACGCTTTCCGGGAGAATAGAGAAGTTAGCTTCAACTTGGATCTGTATTATATATTTATTAAATTTCTAGATATGCTAATGTTGCTCCTCGTGTGTTTCTTTTTAACCTACATTACTGATGGTCTTTTTGATATCTCTCTATTTAAATACGTTATTGTTTTTAATGCATCACTTATTCACAAACAACTTTAAAACAAATAGAAGGGTCAGCAACCTTCACGTTTGTCAATGAAACACATTCCTCACTTCAACTCTGTCGCTGCGGAATATTGAAAGCAAAAAGCTACAAGTAAATTAAAAATGAAAGAAAATTTTCTATGGAGAAGGTAAAGAGGATAAATACATGCAAAATTGTTCATGTATTGTTGGAGATGAACTGAGTTATTCACTTTGTTGAAAGTATTTTGAAAACTGCTCTGAAATATTTTTCCTGACTTATTTTAATACGTGAAGTATCCGTAATAAGTTTGAGAAATACAATGATACATTTTTGCCACAGATGAAATACGAAGATAAAAATATTAGTGAGGAACTCCAAACTTCAAAGTCTCTCTCAAAATGTGAACACGTGTTTGAGTTTCCGCCGTAGTGTCATGAACTTCATGAAACATTATTTTCATGTTTTTTTTACGATACATTATGAGAGCGTTGAATAATTTACTTTAGAATGTTAAAAATTGATGACAGTAAACGAAAGCTATGAACTATAGTAGTACTTATAGGGCGGTTTTGATGGAGTCTTATTTTCAAAATAAAAGGAAGAACCAACGTTGTAGAGAACATTTATTGATGCAAACGTTTCGGAATACTGTTATTCTCTCTTCAGTGCTAGAAGAAAAAAAATGTTTTTACAACCGTGAATAAGTTGTTTAAGGTCTGAAAAAATAAAATAACAGCAGAACGACAAAAAGATTAATTTCTAACGACTAAATTTGCGAACGCAATCACATAAACAATACACACACTACACACAGCCGTACACGCCCAAACACAAATTTATATACACACACAACATACACTCACCATCTTACAGAAAGTTAGGAAGTAGGGGCCACAAATAATTTAGTTAAAATCTGAAATCTTTATTTAGTGAAATTTTATTCATGAATAAATAGATAGATTCCAGAATACGGAGGTTTTGTTCATTAGAGGCTTTGCGTAAGATAGAAATTAACCCTTGAATTAATTGTATATGATGTGTTTGAATAATTCATGAGGAAATCATTTTCACTCCGATCAGTACTGACGATATTCCTAGAACCAAATAGCTAAGCAGGACATTTTTTGTTCTCTCAGCACTATAATTTATTTACATTCGTCATGCTCTCAACTACATCAGCCATTACAGTGCAATCGTCGAAGCGAAAATACCGATGTGAAAGCTCAAAAAGTGTATGGCAATTCTACACAGAAAAAATACAAATACTAATTCTTTAATCGTTTAATTTTTTCATCACTTTTCAAAAATTATATTCGAATGAAATAATTTTTTCGAAACTAAACTGTTTTTTTCCACTCTTTTTTCTGCATCATTTTTTTTCTCCTCCAGCCTTAAAGCGTTACTCAGATCTCGGATGCTACCTTTTGCGCCGGTCTCTCTAGCCCCAGCGAAACACTGAAAAGATGTTAAGTATTATCGGCAAGTTCGAGTATCAAATCTGCATCGATTCTCCACATAAACTGAAAATAGATCATTTGATCAGGTTTTGATTCATGGCTTATCATAGAGTTCAATTTAACGTGCGGGTGTGCATAGGGTTCGACGGCCTCGCTATACGACATCAGTATTTCTTCTCTTTGAGAAAATGAAGATCGCTGCAGTATAGTGGTTACTCTCCGTTCTACTGCTTTTTAAATGCGTACCGGTGCAACCTGGAATATTCATCATTGCATCCTGGCACTGTTTATGACTAATCTGAAAACCTAATGAAGTTAATGAGTTAATAGAAATCGTCCAATTTCATCTAGTTAATGAAGCGTATCGACTTGATTGAAACAAATTATTTTCAAGTTTAGAATTCAGTGAAGGGCTATTCACGGTTGCATGACTCATTTGCGAATAATTTAAGGGTAAATATATTATTCAGTATTCTCTTAGGGAATTTTAACAAGGTCCGTGGAAGGTTCTCGTTCAAGTTGATAGGGTGCACCGGGTGCAACGATTAGCGTACCGGCATACGAGTTGTCAGTTGTCTGCGCTGAATATTTCGAGAAAATCTTGGACTATTTAGATATCCACAAATTTCATGATATAACTATTATCCCACAGATAGTTGTTATTTTAGGTGTTTTCTTTATACTGTTCTTATTAAGTGAATCTAGCTTTCAAGGTCACTGATAGAATTAGCATGTAAAAGCTTAGAGTCATTTTTCTGTAACTACTTACCTCATGGTGCATGAGTGGACGTTAGATGAAATTCTCACAATTTTACTCTGATTTCGAGTATATAAACGGGTTATTGTATCCTGTTGGCAATATAAATGCGCGTGTTACGAAGTAAATTGCAAACTGATGACGACGCTGTCAATGTAGGGATCTGTTACTGAGTTTATTTTGCGTTCACTTGAACAGTTCAGAGACTTGGCTACCAAACGAAACTAATTATAATTTCTTGCTGGTTTTTATCTCAAGAGTACTTAATTGGGCAATAAAAAAATGTAGAGGTTCGTTATGATTTTTTTTGTTTGAATGGGTGTTTACTGGAGAACTGAGTGAATTGGGGGAAATGCCAAGTCTTGAGCTGAATGTAAGGTCACCTTTTTTTTTTGTTGATATGAAATTTTTAATTTACATGGATCCTATTTTTCTTGTTCACAGCTGTCCTGTTTTTCAGCACTCTACTTTTTCTTCAGTTTTATCTTGTTTCCTAAACTTTCTTGACTTGCTATTTTCACAAAGTCTAATATTAATGGTGTCCTCCTCTTTTCTCTCTTTGGAGCATTTTTTTATGATTAGGGAGGCTCAAGCTAACATCAAATCAATTTTTAGTTTATAGTTCACAATTTTTCACCATCCTTACCCTGAACTGTTAGCTCTTGAAATATTTATTGTCAATATTGATTTTAGGCCTTTCACGGAAATTAATAATTCCATCCCAAAGAATCACTAAAGGAACACATTTAAAAATGTTTCACATGATTGACATTATGCTCGCTGATGCGTTATTTTTGAGATAAAACAATAATTATGTTCAGATAGGAATAGCATTGTATGGTCGGTTGCTTAGTTGCCGAATTGTTGGGTGATGCCCACCTTTTCTGGCGGGACACGCCCACTTCTGGGCGCAAAAATAACAGCGTCGGTTTGGGTAAGTCAAGGTAAGCTATTTTAGGTTGACTCATGTTATTTTAGGTTATTTTATTTAACTAACCTACCATAACCTACCCTAACCTCACCCATCATTACGTTAATACCGTATTACAGCATATTTACGTGTCCGTTCCTTCACTTTTATATACGACATTCTTATAACTTCAAAGTTGAATAACTCAAAAATAACGCATCGGAGAGCAGAATGTCATTCATGTAAAACGTTTTCAAATGTGTTCCTTTAGTGATTCTTTGGAACGGAATTATTAATTTCTGTGAAAGGCCTAAAATCAATATTGACCATATTTGTTTTAACATTTTCGAAATAATTGATATCTATTTACTTTGTCCATTTTAATATCCAACATTTTATTGTTCAGTGATACCCAACTTAAAAAAATGGCTGATCGTGACGCTTACATTACTGCCCTGGAGCGCAAGCTGGCCGAGCTCTCTGGCATTGAGGTTGACCAGATCAGGAAGAATCAAGTGAGTGTTTCTTTGTAAAAGAATATTTTATTCCTGCTTCACAAAGGTATGTATATTTTCTTAAATTTAAAAAATCCTAAATTTTTGTATCAAGACTAACAGGAAACACTGCTCACTGTCGGAGAATTACACTTATGCCGATTTTGAAATATTTGTATACTTTTTACATGTTTTTTTAAAATTTTATCATGATACTAAAATATTTATCAATGAGATCTTTATCTGGGCTAATTTAAAATGTTGCATTATTTAATTTTTATGAGTTGAAAAAATGATTAAATGCAGCATTAGGGTGAGAAGTCTTGGCCTTGAATTCAGTGTTGAGGGCCAACAGTGACGGGGCTTTTGTAATGGCCTACAATTCCCTCAACAATACTCGCAATATTTACACAAAAAATTTCAGCGCCTGTGTAACAGACTTGTCCACTAAACTACTCAGGATCTATTCCTTGTCACAAGCGGCCATTGAATGGCATCCCTGAAAAAATTAGAACGTCAAAACAGCATCCCCAGGCATGGTGGATCATTACAGTCCACTTTACATGACTGGCCTATTAGTCTCTTGCTCTTGATAAACATTCTCCAGTTCAACTGCTGAGCTTTTTAGGAGTTGCTACAGTAGATGTCAAACAGTTCTATTGGAAGTATCTGATTGGAAATAGTTAATTCTTGGGGTTTGAGCTGCAAGATCATTGGTTGAATTATTTACTTCTCCATCCTCATATTTTCTGCTATTTTCTTCAGTTCTGCTTGTTTTTTTTTTCAACACTTGAAAATAAACAAGCAATAATGGTAGCCATTCTAGAGTCTTTTATGCAAGAACGTATATAGAAATGGTGCATTATAATTTTTTGTTGGGTGCAGATGCCAGTGAAAATATTTCTTGATACAGATCAAAAAGCTCTTCCTTCTCTATGTATGATATTTAAACTGACTATTGAAAAAAATATTCATTATACATGAGTTTGTGATATTGATTTATTTGGATGATGAAACTTCTGTTCTAAAGCAAATTAATTTGTAAGAAAATTTGTTGATCAGCATGCTGTATAGAAACAGTACCATACATTGAAAAAAGTTAACAAAATCAAATAGTTGAAAAAAAAAGTAATAGGGACTCTAAATCAAGACCGCTGCAGTGCATAAAAAGTGGTGTGTGAGAAAAATGAAACCTATTCCTTTTCAACCAATTAATTTTTAGCTTGTGTTTGTCTCCCCAGCTGGCAAATGCCGCAGACGAGGCGCGCAGCATCCAGCAGATGGCTGACTATGTGTCTGGCATCACAGTCCAGCAAGCCGCCAAAGCCGTGCAGCCTTCAGTCATCAACCCTCAGATTGATGCAATTTTTGATCACATCAAGGCTGAGTTGGGTGAGTGTGCCACTGGTCCCATGCATTCCTTGCTGCTACTGTCAATAGAGATGGCAGTGTTTAGTTGCCTATACTTTGGGGTCTTGGTTGTTATCCTGACTTGGGCCATTAATCTTGTTCTTGAATGCTTGTAGCATTCTTTATCACCCTGAATTTTACCATTTTCTCCAGTGAAATCATGGTATTTATTAAGCAGATATTTTGTTATTAGGAACTTGGGAGTTTCCATTTTTAAGAGAAGTGTGTCGTTTGTTAGCCAAGATTGATGACATTTACTGACTAATGGCAGTGACATTAGATAGTTACTGCTTGAAGTGGCTCCCACAAATATTGCTCACCTGAAGCATTCAAAGCCAAACAATTTGAGAACTTATTATTTGTTGTTATTAGTCTCAATACTAGACATGTTCTAGAGCTTTCAGGTGTCACCTGAGTATCCAACCAATGTTATCACCTGAGTACCCGGTCAAATGTTCATTACTGACTAACATGACGTGTGTGGTGTGCAAGAGAGAGCAAGGGAGAGCATGCACCTAAGTCACTAACATTCCATCATTGTCACCGGAGTATCTAACCAACATTCCTTCATTGTCATCTCAGTACTAATGTTCACTAATGTGACGTGCGTGGTGCAGGTGAGAGCAAGGGAGAGCACGCGCTGCCACCCCTGCAGTACGACTACAAGGGGCTGGAGCCTCACATCTCTGGCCTCATCATGGAGATCCACCACACCAAGCACCACCAGGGCTACATCAACAACCTGAAGGCGGCTGTTGCTAAGGTTACTGCTCACTAGGCTTGGTGCTGCTTAAGCGTCAGGTCTGCCTACCCCACTGTAGCATCAGGTCTACCTCTAGTTAGTACTATAGCATTAGGTCTACCTACCACACGGTAGCATGAGATTTGCCTCTAGCTAGGCACTGTAATTTTGCTGTAATTTCCATAGTTAGTATTGCTTTTACCATAGTTTTCACTTAACTTGTACATCTCTAACTGCACCTGGGTAGGCGATATATGGTAGTAGACCTCACGCTACAAAAGCACCTTATGCTCTCATGTTATCTGTTCAAATGAATCTATTTTTACTACACCTAGTTATCCTTGCTAATTCAAAGGCTAGCGCCTTCTGTTATGTGCCAACTAAATCACGTAAAATGGCTTATTCTGACGTGGGATTTTGGATTTTATGTCGCATTTTAGTTTTTTCCCTACAGAACAATAGCAGTACAAGATTTGAGTATTTCTCCTCCAGCCAGCATGCATGTGCTTAGTTCACGAGTGGAACTAAATCATGAGGTGCATCAATATTATCATAACAATTGATGTTTGTTATTTACAAACATTAGCTTTAACATCACTGTATACAGTTTCTTTAGGCACAGACCTGAACGATTTTCAACACCCGACAGCTTGACGAGGCGCGCGACAAGAACGACATCGCGTCAGTGAACGCCCTGTTCCCAGCACTGAAGTTCAATGGAGGCGGCCACCTCAACCACACCATCTTCTGGACCAACATGGCCCCCAACGCCTCGGCCAGCGCCCCTCAGCCCACCGGGGACCTCCTCAAGGCTATCGATGCCAAGTTTGGCTCCTACCAGAACTTCCAGGTGAGATCCTGCGCTGCTGCTGCTTGATTCATGGATCATTTCTGAGTGCCCCCTTGTGATGTTGAAGAGGTGTCTGTACCAAAATCTATGCTACAATAAAAGGTGTCTGTCTGTCTGTCCGAAGCCAGCCTGCAGTGTGTGATGAGCGTATCTGTGATACAAGCTTCATCAACTTCACAATTTCCAGTGTATTAATCCATCAGATTCGAGTAGGAATGAATATCACCTGAATTCTTAGGAAATAGGGACGTGTGTCATGTGATTTGTCAAACCTCATTATACATTTTTGACCGGCCGTGTGCGCTCGTCCTCATCAACTCTTGAGAGATTGAATTTTTAATTTCTTACGGCCTTTCTTTCATTTCGCCTTCTTTCTTATTTCAAATGAAGGGCGGTGGATTTCGTTTCGGATTACTAAAAACCCATCTTCTGGGCTCTGAAATACAATAATTCGAAGTGTTGACAAAAATTGTGTAATAGTGTTTAAAAATTGTTAAAAGAAAAACAAGGATTATGTTTGTTTTTTTCCTATGTGCACTTAACTTGGTTGAAACCCTAGAGTGCTTGAATTTAATGTGAAATAAATAATGTGCCCATTAGAGTAATTGTCTAGATAAACTTTGCGGCACTGATATAATGACTTGAAAATTTACGATTAGCTTTGAGGCCATCGTGGTGTATATGTATGTCTTATCGTTACAAAGGATGCAATACATCAATCTATTTTTATTTACTTCATATTTTGTTTGCACCATAATTTTCAGGGTGGTTATTTATCTTTTGCATGCACTGTAAATTGGTCGCCGATTTCTCACAGCTGATTCAAGAAATAGTTTCAAACATATCAAAAACTTACACAATTGCAGCAGTAATCATTAGCAACTCGGGGGCACCCAATGAAATCTGCAGACTAGTACAAGTACACAAGAACAGTGGCCTTGTTCTTGCTTCCATTTGTGATAAATGCCCTTTTATTCCGCAAATTGAATTTCAAAATGCTGAAAAACATAATTCTAGCAAGAAAAAGGTCAATCTGGTACCCCTGTAACATTTCTTTTTGATTCTCATTGAGAACTGAACCCTGGCGCAGTTCACTCTTACGCTTATGAGTTGTTAGCTACTGAATTTAAATGTTCAAGTGAGAAGTTAGCCACTGAGTAGTTCACTCTGGTGCTCAAGTGAGAAATTAACCTTTGAGTAGTTCACTAGGGAAGTTGGCTGCTGAACAGTTCACTCTTATGCTCATGAGAGAACTGAACTACTGAGTAGTTACTTAGGTGCTCAAGTTAGCCACTGAGTAGTTCACACTCTTATGCTCGCGAGAGAACTGAGCCAGTGGCGTGGTGTGCAGAGCGAGTTCAGCGCTGCGAGCGTGGCGGTCAAGGGGTCGGGCTGGGGCTGGCTCGGCTACTGCCCCAAGAAGGATGAGGTCGCTATCGCCACCTGCCAGAACCAGGACCCGCTCCAGCTCACCCATGGTCAGTCCCCTGCTGCATTTCCATCTGCTTAATACCGTGACCGTTACTCTTGTATTCATCCCTTTACTATTGTTATTGCCATCATAGTCATTCCTTCCTTTATTTTTGTCATTGTATTGATTCCTTCTTTCATTTCCCTCAGGGGGGATACAACTATTGGATCTATGGGAATTTGCACTCCCAGGGGGAATGTGTGAGGGCCCGAGCTGAGAGTTAGGTAGGCCTTCTTTTTGTTGAAATGAAATGGTTTTGTTATGTTAAAAACCATAATTTTTTTGTTCATTGCTCTTCTGTTTTTCAGCACCTTTCTTCTTCGACTCGTATCTTGTTTCACAACCTTCCTTCTTAACTTACTGTTTCTGTGCGCACGGGATCCTGTGCGGGAACACCCTTTGTCCATACCACGTTCTCCTAACTCCACACTTAATGGTGCCTTCATCCTTCCTCTCTTTGAACATCCTTGTTGTGGTGACGGAGGCCAAAACCAATTTATAATCAAGGCCAAAACCAATTTATAATCAAGGCCAAAACCAATTTATAATCAAGGCCGAAACCAATTTATAATCAAGGCCAAAACCAATTTGTAATCAAGGCCAAAGCCAATTTGTAATCAAGGCCAAAACCAATTTGTAATCAAGGCCAAAACCAATTTACAATCACGCCCCCAGGCCTGGTGCCGCTGCTGGGCCTGGACGTGTGGGAGCACGCGTACTACCTGCAGTACAAGAACCTGCGTGCGGACTACGTGAAGGCTTTCTTCAACGTCATCAACTGGGACAACGTGGCCTCGCGCTACGCCAAGGCCAGGGCAGATGCCGGTCACTGACTTGATCGCGCCAAGTATTGAGCGTGGATTCTTTTGGGTGCTCTTTGTATTTTAAATCGTACCAAGAGAACATACCAACCGGTGTCCACCCGGCCTTAGACCTCACAAGTCGCAAATTTCATGCTTAGTTTGATGAAAACTGAAAGTCTTGTTATTGGTACGGAGCCCCCTAACTTTGTTTAGATATCACGTGCTATTTCATAGTGAAGCAGTCGTTCAAGTATTCCATGTAGTCAGCACTCGGCCGAATATGTATGTTTTTGTTGCGAATATTTTTATGTAGCCTCATGCTTCGTTTGAAGGGTTAGTTAAAAGTGCGTTCTTGTCGTACATGCAGTAATGAGGTGTGATTGGTAAAAGTTTTCATCTTACCATATCGGCCGAGATGTCTTTGTGTACGTAATACTCCACGTAGTACTGTAACTACGGGTTCGAAATGCAGATCGTTATTGCTGCAAAATCTTTCACTTTGAGTGATAGAGATTCTGGTTTTGGTGTTGCGGTATAAAGCCTCTTGAGTTACCAATCAAAAACCTGTGAAATGAGATGGTAGGTACTAGAGAGCAAAATGGCTGAGGTTGTATTTCACATGTTTCTTCAAAACTGATGAAAGAGCGGTTCATTTGGGAATTGAAAAATCTGTGTTAACCCAGTATGGGTATTGTTTGTTCGTCCGATGTTTCATTGATGTTATGGCTAAAAATAAAATACTAAACTTTCTATATTATCAATTTGCTTTTGTTTCGAAGAAACAATTTTTGACTGAGTTTATTACGAAATTTGTTAGTGTTATTTTGTTCTAAGATTTATAGTTTGGTGGTTTACGTTACGCACTAAAGCCTAAATTGTTGATATTTGCATCAACGAGATTATTTTCAACATGTGAATAAAATTATTCTTTAATACAGCATTGAAGGAGGTTGTGGTCAGAGCGGCATGAAAATCGTTGAGAAGCAGTCGTAAGTCGGACATCTAACATCTAGATCTTTGTTCCTGAACAGAGAAATTCGGAGAAGTTGGTCATAAGAGAAGGATTCCTTGATATTTCTTTTATGAAGGAGAAACTAATCTGCCTTTGCAGTCAGTAGAATTACTCGGCTCCATGATGAGTCTGGAGGGATTCACAAGGACTTGAAATTTTGATCTGAACCTAACATTTTCAGTGGACTTGATTATTGACAATTTCTCGACTGACTGCTTTGTTAGCAGTTGCTCAAAAACGCTTGTCTAACTTTGATATAATCGTACCTAATTAGACATGTTTTGTTCTCCGAGGAGTCTTGTCTCCAGTGTAAGCTCATCTTGTTTCCATTTACTCCAGAAGTTATTGTGTAAGATAAGGTTTTTGTTTTTCTTTGTTCTTTTTTTGAAAAGTAAAGCTTTACCTGTTGCGTCTCCAAGTGACTAAGGTTTCCTATTTTCCACGGCAGTTTATTTTTATCAAAAATCTACAATAAAGGATATATGTTGGTGAGAGCTTCTGTTTCATTTTCCAATAACTTTAGGTCGCTGCTCAGCCAAATTCCGATTTGACTTGAATTAAAGCGAACTTTGCTCGTCATTGATGTTCACTTGGTCTTAGTTTGAGTCTAGTTCTCCTTAGTCTGGTGTATAACAAATGACTTCAATCGTCTTTTGGTAAGAAGTGGACGCAAATATTTTAATGTAGGTGCGCAGCGTGACGATGGACGTGGTGAGTTTTACCGAATATTTATGTTGAATTAATGTTATTTTGGAAATTTCACTGTTCCCTTTACCACTTTTACTGGTATTTAATTGAACTTATTATAACCGTGATAAAGGGCACATCAAAAGCAGACAAGGATATTGATTGCATGGTACCTTCATTAATTTGTCTGTACCTAGCCGACCNATGGCACATCTTCCACTCTCGAGAGATCTACGATCTTCTCGGCCTGTCGCTCGCTGCGCACCTCCACCACCATCTCTCGGTTCATGCTGAAGAGTCGTTTCACCTTCTCTCCCGCGACTTTAATGATTTCCTCCATTATACTGAAGGGATTGACTGTTTTCTTTTCTTCTGGGGCAAAAGTTATTGAGAAGTACTTCGGAAAGTACCTGTCCTCTGTTAGGTTGAAGGGAATATATCGGTGTTTCCTTTTCTGATGGGCTCCTCCGACGGTCGGTACCTTCGAGGACGGAGGCCCCTCCTCTGCAACTTCCATGATGTCCATTTTTTTTCATTTGCTTCCCTGCCTCAGCGCCGAGCCGAGGGCAGGAAAGGGAGGGGTCCTTGCTGGGCAAGGGCCCGCACACAAAATTTAGGGAAAACTCCCTATATCCTTTTTACAAATTCTTAACACTAGTACAAAAAAAGACAAAAGACCCTGATGTTAGAGGGCACCGCCCGCGTTGGTTCTAGCCAGAACTAGATAAATGGGAAAATTCATAATCAAAACAATCAGTTACAATGTAAGTTGTACACTAATGCAGCTGGCTATAATAACGGTATCACCTCGGGAAGGTGCGGGTCGGCTAGGTACAGACAAATTAATGAAGGTACCATGCAATCAATATCCTTGTCTGCTTTTGATGTTCCCTTTATCACGGTTGTAATAAGTTCAATTAGATACCAGTAAAAGTTGGTAAAGGCAACAGTGAAAATTCCGTCATCTTGAAGAAATGAGGGCATTCAGATATACTTTTGTCTTAGCGAATTACACGCAGGAAGCAAAGTAACCGCCACGTTGAATAGCATTTCCCCATCAGAACATTCAATTGTTTTACTTCAACAAGCAACAAGGGTACTGACAACTCTTAGATTAAACAAACTCGTGGAATATTAACATCAACCTTTGTGTACTTTATACCTTGACCTGTAGAAAATACTTGTTTCATTGCCTTAATGCAGCGGCAATAGACTTTGGTTACTTTCTCTAATTTTACTTAAGAGCAACATGAACGCGCAATGTTTGATCATTCCGAGCAACAACAGGGTCTGGACGTGTTCGACACGCTAAAAATACGCCAAAAAAAAGCTGCAAGCCAAATTTCAGTTTAAATTAAAAGTTACATGAGTCGCAAGCAAGGGTTTGGTTCAGTTTGAACACTCCCTACCCTCATGAGTCAACCAATAGATGATTTTAGAAGGCGTCATTGACCTTCTAATCCGAACATCGGTGTAAGGATGAGTAAAACACTAAAATCACAGGAAAAGTTTCCTCAGGATTGTGCTCCACCAACGCACACATGTTAGGACCACGCAGGGCATTATGAATCTACTTGAAAATCTTTCCTTGATTAAATTTGCGTCCTTTAGAGTCTTCACCGATCCATTTGAAGTATTGGTCGACGAGCTTCTTGGTCTCATCAGTGTCCGAGTCCAGTTTACGCCAATCGTAGCTCTCGTAATCAATCGTCCAATCTTCTGACAACTGTAAATAGAATAGATCATACATACTTAGTCCTCAGCATGTAATAAACACGGAAATCGCAGCTACCAATTACGAAGAAATAAACCAATATCTTTTACACACGGTTAATGCTTTTACGTCTGAATTTTTGTGCTCATTAACATTATCACAACCAACATCATTAAACTGGCGCCGACATCAGGCAGTCACCGATTTCAGAATGAGAAAGAAACTGCCACTTGGCAGTGAAATCCAAAGAACACATTAGGGAACTAATTTAATGAGAAATACAATATATTGAGGTTACTTTCGAAAGAAGAACGTGGAGTCCTCTCGAGCGTTAAAGGGTTAATAATTCAGAACTCAGTCTTAGACCTAATAGAATGCGTAAAAATTAAGAACAGCTTAATTCAACAACTCTTTCACTATGGAGTCATCTCAATAATCGTTGAGCACATGCAGCACAGCGACACGGGCAGGTGCAAGCAGCACTGAAACTTACCGGGAAGGCGAGCTCGTGGCCTCTCCAGATCCAGACGCCAGAGATTGTGTTGTCTCCATCAACGCCAAAAACGCACATTGAAGAGAAGGCATTCTTGCGCAGTTTGTCCAGCCGCTGGAACATGCCGCCCACCAAGTTGCACGTCATGAAAATCTTTGAGAGCTCTGCAGGGAATCTGGAATGCAACATCAAGGAAGTTAATAAAATGTGAGAAAAAAGACGTAAAAAAAGGAACGCAAAAACGAGAAGAAACTAAAATAAAAAGGGAAGAAAAAGCTTAACAACAAAGTCACCGTAGCTGATTGCTTGTATTAGAAGTGCGACAAGGCGTCAGGACATTTTATTAGTGACCACTCTTCACGCATCACACAACACTGGGTAACACACCCTACGCACATCCGAATTTAGTTAGAATACACCATCACTACACTCAAACTTTCATCCACGCAAAACATAGATAGATGAAAGCATTTATAATAAAGTTAAATTGCTATCGACAACAAAAGCTTCGAAAAACCTAACAGCACAGTTTACCACATGTAAGAAAAGTTTATTACTTAAGCCACACGGAAAACCTGCATAAACATGTCTTATTTTACGAATCACGACTGTAGAATTTAAATTTTTCGGAAATAAATTCAAATCTGCCATATTCGCATTAAACGAGATATTACACAATTTCACCTCAGTATACATTTTCTAATAACTTCCTGGATTTTTTCAAATTCTCTTACGTACTCTACGTGTACCACTAACATTATGGGTAATAAAGCGGTAAATCGACGTAACACGTTGACTGCGATACGACCCTTCGATAGGTCGTTTGAAGAAGTTTTAACAATCTTTTGAAATTAATAGTATTTAATGGACCCAGTTAATTTATAAAATTTTAAACTTAAATTTGAGTGGAATATTGAACTTCAGTATTCTTGTACTGATGCATGGACTTGTCATCGCAGTCAACGTGTTAATGGAATAAAAGCTGGAAAAATCCACCAGCCCACGCATCGACTTTAAAACTTACTTGTATTCGCAGAACCAAATCGAGTAGTTTTCTTTGTCGAATTTCTCCCAGAAGTAAGGGACGGACTTGTCCTCGTCGTTATTGGAATAAAATCTCTTAAAATCATCCATATCGAAATTTCTGCAAGAGAACACGTAAAATTAGTCTATAGACGATGAAGGGCTAGAACACAACTTTTACTTCATTAGTTACGTTATTAAAGCTAGCGACGTATTCGCGACTTCAAAACACAGAGCGAAATTCTAACCATCTAATCAGCAGTGCATCTAATAAGAACTCCCATGAACTATTGAAGACAAAATACGGGAAGTTAATCTAATGTACCACAAACAGAGTCTAATTATATTAATGGAGAGTGATTGGGTTAGCAGTGCATTCAGGTTAAGTTATACGGGAAAAATTACTTCTGCACAAAATTAGGTTCTAGTTTCAGCCGTCCAAACCAAAACTAGTGTAATTTCTAGACAATAAGGATGAAAGTTCAATTTTGTTTCGAGTTGAGAGTACACATTTACGCACCATGTGTTCTCACACAAGATACCCAGCGCAAGAAGGAAAATCATAAAAGTTAGAAAAAGCTAGACATACTGTAAAGAAAGACAGCAGTGAACCAAAAAAAAGGGGGCCCTCAAGAAAATTGTTCCCCATTTTTTGGCAAAAGGAGGACCTAACTCTCAGATCGAACCTCACATTTTCCCATGGAACTGCTCATTCCCATAGATACAATAGTTGTATTCTCCGCGAGAAACTATGTGCCACAAAATCATTCGTCGAAGAGCATTTGTTGAAGTTTCGTTGGAAACTAACTAAAATTTCATAATACAAAATATTACATAAAATAGAATTCGAAAAATACACATTAGAAACATAGATGAGCATCTCTCAGCCACACACGAGGCAGCGGTGAATTACTTCACCAAGGCCCTCAACAGCTTAGCATCTCGCCCATTTGATTCGTCAGTCACATCCAAAAATAAAGAACACTCCGGAAATGAACTAGGAAAATTAGAAGTTAGATTTAGCCTCCCTTACAGCAACCAGGGTGCTCCAAAGAGAGGAAAGCACCATTTAGTATGAACTTGAAGAAATGCAGAATCTATGCACAAGGTAGAAAAAAAAACAAGGTGCACAGAAACAGCAGGTTCAGAAGGAAATTCATGAAATAAGATAGAAGTAGAAAGTATTAGGTGCTAAATAACCCAACATCAGTGAACCGAAAATGGCCCAAAAAAGTTCATTCTACTTCAATAAACAGAAGGCCTACCTTACCTTTGGCTCGGAACCAAATAAAGTACGAGTTTTTCATACCTTTGTAGCTCTGACAATTGCAAAGCAGAACAAACCTACCGTAACAATTGGCTATAATCTCGTGCACAAATGATTAACTAGACGCAAACACTAACCCGGCAGGGAGAGCATCAAGAGGATCCTTAGGCTTAGGCGCAGGAGGAGGGGCATCCTCTTCAGAAGCCTTGGCTTCTTTGGCAGGCTTTTCTTTCTTTTCCTTCTCTTGCTTTTTCTCCTTCTTGGCAGACCCATCGCCAGATTTGAGCTTGCCTTGCACTTCGGCGAACTTCTTGTTGTCAAAAACAAGCATTTTTGAGCAAAGCTCGAAGTTGCCAATGACAGCCTTGACCTGAGGCTGGTTGATCATGGTAGTGAACCACCTGTTCACGTTCTGGTAAGGGGCGCGGAATGAGGGCTCCAACACATGCTGTGAAAAAACAAGAGAACACGGTCACTTGAGGGAATACAATACGGGATATGGTTTTGGAAGTCCAAGAGCATCGAATATGTCAGTGAAAACGTTTGTCATTTTATCAAAAGAGGTAGTATTTTCCCTGGGTCGGGCATTAAAGCAAAACGACGGTTAATCAGGCGGAAATGAAGATTACTCATCCTCAACGACAACAGAGGAGTTTTCAATAGAAAAAGCACCATTAAATAGAAAATTCAAATACCGGGGAATCTGAGCACAAGGTGTATCCCTACATCATCTGCATAGAAACAGCCAAAATCAAAATAATTTTGCGCAACAAGGAATAGAGATAACAAACAATAGAAGCTAGAAATAGGACAGCAATGTATGGATTGATGATTTGTAACAATACCAAAACCATTTTCCATCTAACACAAAGCAGGCCTACCTAGCCTTCACCTCAGGACCTCACACCTTCCCCATATAATATAGTTGTATTATATCTGGGAAACATGAGACAGAACAAAAATGAGTGGACAAGTAACGATTGAGGCAACATAAAACTAACGCAATTAGAAATAAAATAACTAAAGGCACGCCGTTCAATCTCGATCTATACTAGTATCGAAGGAGTAAGGCTCAGAAGACAGTTCAAGCAGTTACTGTCAGAAGAAAAGCTTCCACTGCGTTGCATATTCAGTATATTACAAGATATTCCAAGTTTTCATCAAACGAATAAATGCCACCACCTCACACACACGAGGCAGCGGTGAATTTCCACAAACGAGTGCACAGCTACAAATAAAACACTTTACCAAACCATACTTTCAGTCAGGAAAGGGGGGAGAAGAGTATAAACATCCAACACCCATTTGAGCCAAATACTTGACACTTTGACTGCAACGTGAGCCACGAGTGGACACAAAAGTGATGTTCATAATATTGCTGACCAACCAGTAGTCACAAACTCAATATTCAAAAAAACTCAACCAAAACTAAATGAATGTTGATCCAGTTAATGCTTGCTATTATCAATATCACTTACTACAATTGACTTCAAATTTTACTAGAACACTAAAATCTAGTTTTACCTGGCGCAGTCAAAGCGTTAATGAAGTATATCGGTCTCTCACAGAAGTGATAAATCAGCAGTCACGGTATGGGGTACCTGGTACAGCTGGAGGAGAGTGCAAGCAACGGAGATGTCAGCTAAAGAAATGCGCTCTCCGACCAGGTAGGTCCTGGTCAGCAGGTGGGAGTTGAGCAGTGACAGGAATTTTTTGACATCCTCCTTGGCCCGCTCGTTGGAGCCTTTGTTGAAGGGCATCAGGCCCAAGCACGGGAACACCCACGTGCATGAGGCAGGAAGGAGTTCGACCTCTGCACGCATTAGTCAAATCGTAAGTAAAGTGAAGCTCACACATGGCTGACGAAGCAACAGCAGTTTCAATTTTATTCACTCAAGAGGTTAACTTCACAGCACCGATATAAAAAAGCATCAAATCATTAGATATTTTGTAGAGATATTATTCATTTTTGCTGTTGTCAACAACTGCATTACATTACATCTTTGAAAAGATAACACACATCAATGGATACTTCCTGGGATAACAATTCGTCTTGCTTGAACTGTACATACATGAAATTGACGTACTTATCACCTTCATATTTTACATTCTTTAAATAGTAGTTAGTAAAAATGAATAAATGATTCAGGTTGACATTTTTAGAAGTACCTTTAGAATTAACCATTCAATCACCTTCAATGTTCTGCATTAAAGAAAAATTCAAACAAGCCACAGTGCCAATTTCAGTTGAGAACTACCGCTCATTCATTAATTTAGTCCACTATCATGTACAGCACTAACTCTCTTACTGCGTTCCACAGTTCATTGTAATAAAAGCAAACAACTGCCTCACCAGCAAATGAAATCCACTGAAGAATGAGGGCCTGATCCATGGGGGTCTTGCCACGCAGCTGCTCATTGGCCACAGCGTAGGCAATGGCATTGCTGTCGAAGATCAGCTCTCCCTTAGTGCTCTCAAAGGCTGGCACCTGCAAAAAAAAATTCAGGTTAAGCTCAAATGTTCTCACAATATCTGTCACCGCTATATACATAACCCTCAACATTCTAAAGAAAAGCCACGGATGTTTGCTAATCAACAATTCAAAGAGAAGAAAACATTAAAATGCAAGGGTTTAGTTCACAAAATTTTTTCATCACAAGAAAAAAATTAGAAATTGATTTTACCTGACATTTCTGCATGATATAGATTTTGGAATACATAAAACCCACAATACTACCTTACCTCAGTTACCAATTTTCAATCATGAAAATGACAAAAAAGCTAGGATCTCATGCATTTTAAGGAAAGAAAATCATCAATACACACAAACATACAATAATATACAGAGAAAAATTAGACTCAAAATACAAATGGGAAAGTAATTATAAAACACCACTCATCAGACTTAGCATTTATACTCAAATCCTCTCATGGCACAGAAATTCTTCACAACTTGTACTATAAACTTTTCCATTATAAGATAGTAATAGTGTCAGGAAATAATAAAATTTCCAGGCCTTTCGTGGAGCCAGTGTACTTTGTAACAAGAGAATGTATACAAAATATATATACACTCACGGATGCAAATTGCTTACCAGAGTTGGAAATGATAAAAACAAACTTTTACCACCAGACATTATGTTGCATAAGCACCATGTACTCGTGCAAAGTTAGAATAACAGGTCTGGTTTCATTTTGATCCTTCCAATCACTTAAAAAAGTTTGAATAACTTAAGTGCAAATAATCCAAGATATAACATCAACCTCAAGTATGTTCAATAACATGTTACTATTATAAGAACACAATTAGCTGACTCATTCATTTTCTTCAAAGCTCTTAGGCTATAAGGAATTCATGCACAACAAATAACTTTAATGTTTCTACATATCTTACAGCACAGGCATACAAATTGCCTAGAATTACCTTGCCAAGAGGGAACTTTGCCAGGAAAGCATCAGTCTTGTTGGTGACACCAAACTGGAAGTTGGGGTCAAACTTGACTTGTGCTCCGCTATACTGCGCAGCAATGAGGGGCTTGAAAGCCCGGAAGTTGTCCGGGTATGTGTAGAGAGTCTGAAAATTAAGCCAAGCTAGAAAAGGCATCCAATATTTAAAATAAGCATGATACAGATATCACATCCTCTTCTCCAAATTGGTTAAGATTTATGACCTTATAGGCAATAATATGAAATTCTACACCTATTCTTGATTTCTCAGTTAACCTGAACTATTCCAATTGAGTACATTAACATGCAGAGGACCTAGATTACAAAATTTCCCCTGTACCAAACTCGTAATCATTGACTTCATCTTAAAATTGAAATTACCTACCTGAACAGATTATAGATTGGGTTTAACATTTTCAATCCTTGCCCAACAAGATGTTGCACTCCTACAAACTCAACTCTGATAACACATTTACTACCAATTTTTTTAAATTCAATAGCAGGAATAGGATCAGTGATTTTAACTTGGTCATTTTACGTAACTGACATGAACTAATCTTTGAGAAAAAAAAATACTAACTTGATCTGACAGTTTATATTGATGGTGATGATTGAACAAATGAGAATTAAAAATAATTTTAAAATGAAAAAATTTTGAAATAGAGTAAGTAAATAACAATATCAATTACAACTTGCAGACCAACTACACACTTTCAATGAAAATATGAATGAGAGTCCTTTCAAAAACTAGCCTAAAAATAATTAAACTTTCATGCTTGCCACCCCTTTCTAACATTTCCAAAAAAGAAAATACCACATGAAATATATTTCAGTATTCTTGTCCAGGTGATCTATTAAGACTTGCTCAAAAATATGCAGCAAATTCCTACATCCATGTCAATATTATTGGCAAGAATCCAGGGCCTTCACTGTGTAGTGGCTCAATGCCCCTTAAACCAAACTTGATGTTCAATGATAGCAAGAGAGTCTGATTCACAAGGAAATATTTTTCAGAAGTAAGGTCTAAATGAACTTAGAACAATACAATTCTTAGCTTCCATTGCATAAATTTTTTTTTCATACTCTTCTAATTTCATATTTTAATAAATATGATCAAGAAAGACCTACTTGAACAGATTACGACTTGAGTTAGCCATTTACAATCCTTGCACCATAAGAACGATCTCACACTCCTGCAAGCTCAACTCTGACAACATGTCAACTACCTAAGTCCAGATACCACAGCAAGAAAAGGGTCAGTGAACAATTATTCCACAGCAAGACATGAAGTGAAGCGCGAGTTGTCATAGGCATTACACTCGCCCCAGTGCAACCAGGAAGAACATGCTTCATTTTCACATGTACACAGATTTGCTCAATGACTCTTCAAGATTTCTTTACTTAGTAAATAACGGAATAATAATGATACAAATAGATCATTAATTGCTACTGAAACAAAATTTGTTCACTCCAGGCGTGGGTTACTTTCACAAGCACTCTTCTTGCTTCGGAGCTGGTTAAGATTTGACACCTATTGTCACTCACGAAAGGTCACATAAATTTTCAAATCAAGTTCACATCATTAAATTAAGAACACACTCATTAAAAGACTGGCCATAAGTGTCATGATGAAATTACGAAACGTAAATTCTCTTTAAATTTGACACTCACCCCTGAAGCAGACATTTTCGCTTCGGTACCGGGGTTAAGGGCGGTAAGGGGTGGTTGACGTGACAGCTGCTGTTGCCACAATGTTGCTGTAATATCTGGGTTGGCAGATGACAGGACCCCCATTGTGTCAAGTCTTCATAAATTAAACTCCATACGAAATGAAGACATGTTGGCTGCATTAAAATTGATTACGTACATTTTGACTGCAAATAGCACATTGTTTTTAAAGGAAAAGTTTTATTTGAAACAAGTGTGCCCTCAATATTTTTCAATGCTTATAAAGTTAATTTTTACATGCACTCTACTGAACTTTCTAATAAAAAAATGAGCATAAATCATCGTTCACTAAATTATTTGAAAATTAGGTTATTGATGCATTAAGATGATGAAATAATGTTGCGCGTCAGAACGTTGTTTCGTGCAATAATGTTTTCATGTATTAAAAAATAATTACCTTTTCTTCAGCTGTTCATATTTTTTATTTATAAACAATTAATTTCTGATTTCTAGCTCCAACGACTCTACATTCGAAAATAACGTGAATACAGCAGGTAGCATTAGCACTTGAGATTTAGTCGACTCGTAAAAGACATACATGTTTTTCCCTTCACTGCCCTAACAATGGTGCGTGCGTAATATCACTAAAAGTTAACCACAACCATATTGCTTCCGTAGCTTACGAACAAGCTGAGCAAAAGATCTGAACGTTTAGCAAAAGGTAAATTTAGTTTCACGAGTGAAATAGCCTCCAAAATGAGAAAATCAGTTTTGTGAAGACCCACGATACATATCCAAAATACTTTTGAGTATCAGTTTGCGATCTATTGAAATAGATCATATTTCATTGGTAAATTTTTATAACACAATAATTAACTAATTAAATAGTGCATCAAATTTTATGTCAAAATGGTTTTCTAAACTGAATCTGCTAGAAGAGGAACTTCAAAACAACTGTGAATAATGGCAAAACTTATTCCTTAGCAATATTTTAATCTAATTGTGTTTTTCTTTCTTAGTTGTTTCTAAAATGCATACATAAGAACCTTGAAAATAGCGAGTTCACCCACTAGGCCTCGATATTTCAACGTCGAGTGATTCTCATGCGTGAGAGCGAGTTAGATTTCTTAGCCTCAGACATTCCACGAATCATAAAATCACCCTGTAATTGATGGCTTTGTCAAAAATTCAGGATTTTTGTGAAATGCTCCCAAAAAATTAGGTGAGAAATTAATGACACTAATTATAATTAATGAAAACGGCTCCTGACGTTTTGCGCAAGATGTAAACAACGAAACGTTGCTCGCCTCATAACTTAAGATTTGCAGCCTAAGATACTGCTATAAACCTTCACTCATATTGCATTCATGACCCTATAGGCAATAAAAACTGGTGAGAAAGAGACAAAAAATTGACACTAGAAAGAAAAGAGATTGGTGTAAATTGATATTTTGCAGATTCTGCTGAAAAAATTTGACCTGATATTTCTGGTTTCTTCTTATGGTGGAGGGCGAGGACAATAAAATGCCCTGGCAGCCACGGGAATTCGTTAAAGTGGCATAAGGAGGAAGCGAGGGACCTGGAAAACTCCTTCAGTGCCTTTACCTGTCCCAAACCAACGAGGTCCGAAATTCACGGGTTGCCAGACCGTTTAAAATCGGCGCTGTGAATGTGCGTGGTTGTAGTCCGTGTAGTGAGAAGAGAGGAATTAAAGGTTGATTTCAAAGGCAAAAATTCGGTGAGTTTGGAATGAGTGAAACACTGATGATAGGATGATGTAGGGGTAGGCTTGATGTGCTGAATGGAAGAAAATCGGGAGCAATGAACGAAAGAGCGAGAGGAGGAGTTGTTTTAATGTTGAGTGAAAGGTTGTAGAATTCTTTTCTGGAGAGGAAGGAAAAGTCAGTGAGACTGATGGAAGTGATAGTAATGTCGAGAGGTGTAGGTGTTTGAAAACGCGAATGGCTCAGTTAAGAAATGGAGAAGGGGATTAAAGCCAACTTAACTGTTTGCGTGAGTAGATTTAGAGCGTATGCGTTTATAATAGTCTTGGGTGATCTGAATGTGAGATTGAGAAATGCCGGGGGTGGGAAAGTTTGGAGAACCTGGAGTAAATGAGAATAGTAAAAGGCTATTAGATATATGGGTAGGAAAAGTTTATAACAGATGATCAGGATATGTAAAGGTGAGTTTGAGTAGTTGGAGGGAGAGGGGTTTAGAGAACGTTGAAGGATTATGTTCTACATAGGGAGTGAAAGAGTAATTGGCCAGAGGTTGTTGGATGCTCGAGTACTGAGAGGAGACCCAGGAGGAACAGTGTGTCGGACTATTTTCGAGCTGAAGCAGAAATGCAAGTGCGTGAAAGGCCGAGGAGAGAAAAAAGAAAAAAAGGGCACTGAAGTGAAAGTGTGGGAGCTAGATGATGCAAGGAACGAGCAGGAGCACATACTGGATAAGACAAAGAATATACAATGTTGCAAAAAAAGTGAATCAGAATGATCGAGGAAGTGTCAAACTGATTGGGATTGTTTGGAAAATCTGCCATACAGAGTGTTGTGAAGTGTGCTACTTCAGATTCATTGGGGTAAAAAAATAATACAGGTGTGAGTGGGGAACGTGAAGAACAAGCCAGTAAGCATTACATATAATACCTTGACGGTGGGATAAACGAACACAAACTTGTTACTCGTAGCCTTAACGAACTGCTCGACAAGGAGCACTTCTTAAGTACGCTTTGCTTCAGAAGTAGCGAGCTGTTCAGTCTGGTCATTCTAGAGGCACGCTATGTGTTTACGCAAGGTTCAGCTCGGCGTACGATATAAGTGCTAGGAACTCGCACTCAGTCGTAGAGTGGGCTACACGGAGAATATCGGGTTGGAGTCCAAGTGTGATGTTATTGGTTCGCTCACGGTGGCATATCTATACGCGGTATTCTTGCGAATAGCTCGCAATCAGGTTACAACATCGAGTGACTGAGTGACTTCAAGTGTCCAACAGTGATGCATTCGAGATGGCTGGTGGTCGGAAGTTTGGGGCCTTTGAAAGTAACTTAGCTGTGTTGATTTGCTCGAAGGTCGGTGTTGTGGGTCTGTAATATTCGAATATAAAGAGACAAGGATTAACAATTTTTTGCTGTCGGGGCTTGCTGTGGGAGAAACGCCTGTGGAAGAAACGGAAGGTGATTGACAATGAGTGATCGTTGGATCTGGTTCTAATTCGGCTGGCTACCGCTTCATGGTGCAGGGAATGGATGAAGCTGGATAAAGGTTTTGTAATTTAGCAAGGGGAAGGTATTTGGTCTGCCAGGTTTTACGAGTAATGTCGAACCCACCATCCAAGTCTCGTTCCAGTTTACTTTGAGTTCAAATGACTTTCTGTTTTGAATACTTTCTGTCCACATTTTTTTCTGTCCAACTAATTTGCTGTCCAGTTTGCTCTTTGTTCCATTTACTTTCCGTTCAATTTACTTGTGGTTCAGATTACTCTGTGTCCAGATAACTTGCTGTTCAAATTACTGTTAGTTAAAATAATTTTCCGTTCGAGAACATCTCGGTCAGGATTATTTTTACCCAGGACACGTTCTTTCCAGATTCATTCATGACTCGAATTATTCCTTTCTAAATTACACAATTCAAACAAATGCCCTGATTGCCTTCCTTAAATTATATTGGTGAAAATCTCGGAGGTGGGGCACATAAATTTAAAAAAATTTATTAGGTAGCATTCATGCAAATTCTACAATGAAGGATAAATCACCTTATCAATAAAACAAACCGTAAGCTCTACTCCGCTTCGTGTTCGGAAACCTTACAAGTTTACCCATTCTTTGATTTGAAAGAACTCGTGATGACAGATTCCAGCTATTGACCAAATTACAGGAGCTCGTACGTGACCCAAGGAAAAGCGGTGTACTACTACAGCTAGTGCTGCGACTTTGTGGTTGGGATATTTTACATTGTTTGATTTGAAAACACTCATGACGATAAATTCCAGCTATTGACCAAATTACAGATGCTCGTACGTTACTCACATAACAGTGATTTGCTGTTACAGCTAATGCTGCTGCTTCGTGGTTGGTATATTTTTCCATTCTTTGATTTGAAAGAACTCGTGATGACAGATTTCAGCTATTGACCAAATTACAGGAGCTCGTCCGCGACCCAAGGAAAAGCGGTGCACTATTACAGCTAGTGCTGCGACTGCGTCGTTGTTCTATCAGTTTGTTGCGTCGGAGCTGGTTGAGATTTGCATGCAAGTGCACATAGTTTGAATTTTTTTGCGTGACTCTCACACAAAGTTGAGTGAAATGGGTGAAGAATGTCATTGCTCTGCATGTAGAGGGCTAAATATACGACTAAATGTATCTTATTCATTTATAGCAGCGTTATGAGAATTAATGTGTTATTTTCAAACATTGAAAAAATAGTAAAGCATAGGATGGAGTTTATTTTCAATTTTCGAAACCAACTGTGATGGCTGAATTTATCCTTTAAACTGAAAAACAGCGAAACTTTTTTATAACCCATGTCATTGATAGATGAAAGGTCTGCGTAAGGCATTTTTTCAATGTTTGAAAACTGGAAAGTTATTTATTTAAATTATTTTAGTGAACAGCTTAGTAATCCAATTCAATAGAGTTTTAAAGAATAATTGAGCAAGCTAGCCTGTGCCCCTTCATCGTAAAAATAAATCAAGCCCCAAGCCCTCTTTCATTTTTCCAAAGACCTGGTAGACCGGGGAAGGGTCCTCGGTGCGTCACCGCTCCCAACTTTCCAATTAAAAGTTGGCGAATAAAACTTATCAATTATAAAATCCCTCAATTGAAATTCGGGGCCTGATTTTCATCAGAGCATCTGGTGATCATTGGCAGAGATTTCGCGGTGTCGGTGCGAGGATTATATACAGCAGCCTCAACGGCCAGGTGTTTGCTCTGTTTCTGTAATTTAATCAACACTTTGACTGGGGTAGGTAAAACTGAAGTTTAATATTCAATTTAAATTTAAAGTTCATTCTAGTTAGCCGCGTTGAAAATACCAATTAAAGTGCATTCTAGTTAGCTGCGTTGAAAATACCAATTAAAGTCCATTCTAGTTAGCCGCGTTGAAAATACCAATTAAAGTCCATTCTAGTTAGCCGCGTTGAAAATACCAATTAAAGTCCATTCTAGTTAGCCGCGTTGAAAATACCAATTAAAGTCCATTCTAGTTAGCCGCGTAGAAAATACCAATTAAAGTTCATTCTAGTTAGCCGCGTTGAAAATACCAAACTGCTTCTGTAATATAACACTTTGACTGCGGTAGGTAAAACTGAGGTTCAGTTTTCAATTTAAATTTAAATTCCATTCTAGGAAGCAGTGTTGATAATACCAAACATTAACTGGATAATGTTTTCACACAGTTTTGATCAAGTATTTTTCAAACTGAGTTTGTGACTGATGTTTGGTCAGCAGTATAATGAAAAATTCCTCCGTGACCAATTATGGCTCCCATCACAGTCAAAGTGTTAGATGATTTAGTAAAGTTATTGAGTCACACTCAGAGAACATGTCATCATCACATAAAGGTGAGGAATGAAAGGAAGAATGAAAGTAGTGCAAAGTTGGGATGTTATATAACGTATGTTTTTCGTAATATCAAATGAGTAAATAAAATCTATTGAGTTGTTCGGTCGCTTAGAAGAGTCAAATCACTGACGAACTTGATCATGAAGTGTTGGACGAATAAAGGACTTCTTGATACGAAACTACCCGTGCAGAAAGCGAGTTTCAGCTTACTCAGTAATCTTGACATTGTTTTAGACGTTACCACTTGAGATTTTTAGTACATAGTAGATTTAGAAAATTTCCCTTGTCGAATCTATACAGCATAGCTAAATCCGGGCACTCCTCGTAAACAAGCTAATAACTTTTTCTAGACAGGTCTTAATGTTAGCGTTCAAGAGTATTGCTCTGTATTAAGTCGTAGAAATTCGGTCTCAAAGCGTTGCTGGTCAGTAGCTGATGTTTGAAACCGTTCGATTGGACAGTGAAGAAATTGAAATGAAGTCCACAGCAATAATGGCCCTCTGAACCATCGCATGGAAATAAAGATTAGAGCACCGTAAGTGATTCAGAAATTTTTCTGGAGCGTCATTTTTTGGAAGCTTGAACGTGTTTGGCATTGTACGTGGTGTGCACTATTTACAGAGTGGCGCATAAGTAACGCACCTTTTTTGAAGGTAAATTTTAATGATTTATTACCGCAATATACACTGGGTATCTGTAGACAGGATACGACATGTAAATAAACTTTAAGAGTTTCTCTATCGTTTGCAATTAACCCTATCGTTATACCTTTCACAGTTTATTTATTATTAATTCTTAAAAGGGTGCGTTGCTTATGCGCCACCCTGTATAAATTTTTCAGGTTGTTTTGCTGGGCTCTAATCATTGGATAGTTTGTAAGCGATGGTGCTCTTAGAGTACTTGCAACATATACATACTGCTGTAGTGTAAACTGCCCTTCAAAAATGTCTGAATTCAATATTTTCCTCGAACAAATATTCCAGATGTGGATGACAAACAAATACATCCACCCCAATAGTACCCGCGATTAAAATATTATTGTTCTTGTGCACTAGTGAAACTCGTATCACAGATACGGTCATTAAGTGTCCTTATGAGCGTCTCAGAGAGACGGAAGAAGCGGACACCAAACAAATATCAAAATAAATAAATAAACACATCAAGGGTTTTATCAGGTAAGATACTACTTCATAGGAGCAAAATTAATTTTTGCTTATTTACTAAAATGAACACGTTATCCCACAGATTCCGAACATCAATTTTTAAAATGCCTTTGTTTCTCGTTTTGTATAAACTCAAACTTCCAAACATGTATACAATTTTTGCCTGTTCACTAAAACGAGCACGTTATCCCACAGATTCCGAGCATCAATTTTTTTTCAAGCACTTGTGTTTCTCGCTTTGAATAAACTCAAACTTCGAAGTACGTATAAAATCGGACGAGAATACAACATGCGTGCTAGAGGCTCTCGCCACTAGCCCTCTAACGCGGATCCGGAGAGGAATCAAGGAAGGGCTCGTGAAGTGGACCCTTTTTTCCGGCTCCCCTTAGTGGAGGAAAATTATTTATTTGTGCACGTTCCTATGATTCTAGTGAAACCAGACCGTGCAACGGATGGGCCAATTAGGGCCGTGAGGGCAGAACAAAGATGACGCTCCAAGATGTCTTTCTTTGTTGCTGCAATGCCCGACGTTCCGTCCAATGTATCGGAATAAATTGCAAGAAACATCGATGGCACAGAGAGGGGAGCCCGCATTCAAAGTGAACGAGCGCCCGAGCGGGAATTGCAAATTTCCTGCGAAATAGGAAGGATATTGACCCACTTTCTAAATGTAGAGCTTCTGTGTAGTAGATGTGTACAGCTTGTGCAGCAAAATTCCAAAGTTAACGTAGCAAAGTAGAGTAGAATAAAGCATGAAAATGACATGGTTCTGTGACGCTCAAGAAAGTTGAAAAATCCTATGGTGCCACGTGAACATTAATGGAATGGTGTTGATTCCTTAAACTTGTGACGCCGAGTCTCATTCCGATGGTGCGATTTTGAAACCGATCAGCCATGGTAAACATAACCGCAGCCGAAGTAAAACAAACATCCTTGCATTAGACTCTTGCTGTTTTTTGAGATTATAACGTAAAATAAAAAGAAGAACGAAAATAGAAGGGAACATTCTTTTAATTGTAAATGTTTAGGAATCTCCGATTCTATCCTCAGTGCTGTAAAACAAAGAAATTAAAACGGAGTTAAAGCGATGGCGAAAATGTACGTGGGCTGCTGACGTAGTACAATACGTCTCATATGTTAGATGAGCACAAAAGTTGCTATCCTGAGTTAAGAACTCTTTTCGATGATTATTAAATTTATGCAAGAATCTTTACCATTGATGAAGTGAACATAGTTTGAGCTTCTTTCTTATTTAATATGAAGCCAGCATTTGTGGCATTAGGGTCAATTGAATTCGTATGCTAACTAGTATATTTGCTAACAAATATATATGATAACTAATGTATTTGCTAACACATATGTCTGGTAACTAATACAGGTATATTTGCTAGCATTAACTAGTATATTCGTTAACGAACACATATGATAACTTATGTATTTGCTAACACATATGTTTGGTCACTAATATATTTACTAGCATTTTCATTTGAAGAAATCATCACACCAAGAATGCTGCTACTCACATTTCAAATCAACCTCAAAAACATTAGTCTCAAAAATGAATGATACTCTGTGAGTATATTTTGAAAATGCGAAATTTTGTACACTTAGTGCTTTACAAAAATGGGTTTTAAATTTTCAAATGCATTTTCAAAATTTAGGCGAAACATAATAGTAATTTCACTACTATGACTTGTCTAGCCAATGAGAGCAGCAAATTTATTTTTTGTACTAATCAATAGTTGAAGTTTCCGCTTCAAAGTTTCCGGTGTGTGTTCATCTCACGATTAATACTTCTATCATTTCTTCGGATCCGATTACATTTTGTGTGTTCCAATGTTTCATGAGCTCGCAACTCAATATCAACGTATGACTATAATTGCTACAGATATCGACGACCGTCGAACTCAAAGTAAAAGTAAACCATAGAAACTCTGCAAGTATTGTATTAGCGACACGTATGCTTTTTAATTCCTCCCAAATCCCGAACTGAATGCAAAATAATTTTCACAGAAATAAACACAGAAAAACACAAGTCTAAGTAACTAAGAAAAATGCAGCGACAACAGTGTACAAAAACCATCTCAAGCTAAAAAAAAACAGTAGCAAGACACGGCAGTATAAAAATACTTGGATCAACGCAGCGCAACTCCACTCAGAGAAATAGACGCAACGAACACAGCGCTCGAAAGCATCCAACATAGTACCCAACACTTGGCTGCAAATTTACTCTCACACTAAAGAGTCGCGCCTCACAAAATGCTAATTTACTCCCACACTAAAGAGACATGATCTGTAAAATCACACAACCCCACAAAAAGAATTAGCTCACAGCAACACAACTAAAGCGCACCTGAACACCTAGAACACATCAGCAGAAGTCACACAAAACATCAGCAGAAGTCACACAAAACATCAGCAGAAGTCACACAAAACATCAGCAGAAGTCACACAAAACATCAGCAGAAGTCACACAAAACATCAGCAGAAGTCACACAAAACATCAGCAGAAGTCACACAAACATCAGCA
>JACJUY010001047.1:41555-52518 GCA_014220935.1 Platorchestia sp. MABIK | reverse complement strand
AACTATGTAAGGGCTAGTCATTCAAACGAGAGAGACGAGAAGTATAGGCTAGTCGTTCGAATGACAGAACCGCGATGTAAGGACTAGTGGCTTAGATGAGATGACCGAGAGTAAAGAAGAGCGCATCATGTGCGATAGCCGAGAAATTAAGACAAGTGTTTCAAATGAGAGAACAAAGGAGCAAGAGCTAGTTGTTCAAAAAGTAGGACTGAAAAGTATAGTCTAGTGCTGCAAATGCGAGAACCGAGAAGTGTAAACGAGTGCTCCAAAGAATAAACCCGCGAAGTAAGGACTTGTTACAAGATAATCGAGAAGTAAGGACTTGTTACAAGATAATCGAGAAGTAAGGACTTGTAACAAGATAATCGAGAAGTAAGGACTTGTAACAAGATAATCGAGAAGTAAGGACTTGTTACAAAATAATCGAGAAGTAATGACTTGTACCAAGATAATCGAGAAGTAAGGACTTGTTACAAGATAATCGAGAAGTAATGACTTGTACCAAGATAATCGAGAAGTAAGGACTTGTTACAAGAAAATCGAGAAGTAAGGACTTGTAACAAGATAATCGAGAAGTAAGGACTTGTTACAAGATAATCGAGAAGTAATGACTTGTACCAAGATAATCGAGAAGTAAGGACTTGTAACAAGATAATCGAGAAGTAAGGACTTGTAACAAGAGAATCGATAAGTAAGGACTTGTAACAAGATAATCGAGAAGTAAGGACTTGTAACAAGAGAATCGAGAAGTAAGGACTTGTAACAAGAGAATCGAGAAGTAAGTGGTTTCAACGACAAAACTTAAGAAAAAACGATAGGAGATTTAGGTCGAATATCCAGAACATAAAACGAAGTTCAAAGCATGAAGCGTGTTGAAGTCTCTTTACCTGCAGCAACGGAGGGAGAAATGCGAGTTAAGATTTTTATATTCAAAGATTTGTTTGCAATAGTTTCGTTGCGAAAATGTGAGATTTTATCATTCTGGAAATTGATTAAACTTTGGTGCTCTGCAGAAGATTCCGTACACACTATCTATCCCCTGAAGGACTTGGATTTCGTCTTCCGAGATCGAGGCATGTCCTCTCTTCAGAAGAATGCTTTTTTTCTCCTGAGCAACTTTTGCTTGGTTTCTCAAGGACAAACTTCCCTTCTCGAGATTTCCTTCTCCAAGCTCTGATGCTGCAGTTTGGAAGGACTCCAAAAAACTTGATTTTGTTTTGGATGTTGAGACGCTGTGAATTGACCGATAGCCTTACAAAGGAATGGTCGACATCACCGATAAGTATAATATCTACTTGAGTTAATGAGTGTGAATTGACCGATAGTCTTTCAAAGGAAGGGTCGACATCACTGATAAGTATAATATCTACTTGAGTTAATGAGTATGAATTTACCGATAGCCTCTCAAAGGAAGGGTCAACATCACTGATAAGTATAATATCTACTTGAGTTAATGAGTGTGAATTGACCGATAGCCTTTCAAAGGAAGGGTCAACATCACTGACAAGTATAATATCTACTTGAGTCAAGGTGAGCTTAAATTGATTTCAGCAAATTTGTAAACGCGAAACATATCTCCCTTCCTCCAAATCTCAGCAGTTTCAAACAAGCGCCGTAAGTTTCCTGATGAAGGTACGATTTTCGTAAACTTAATTTGCTAGAGTCTTCCCCTCAACATTCTTAACGCATACTGTTCAGGCCTAAAACTTGAATTGTTCGCTCGTGAGGGAGCACAAACACAATCACGGAGAATAATAGAAACCTGAACAAATAGTTCCAAGAAATTCGAGGGCTTCAGGAAATCACAGAGCACAATTTCTCTTCTTGGCTGCACGCATCGGAGGCGGAGTCGGAGCCTGCAAGATAAGGACGGCTTTGCATTTTAAGCGGAGAGATCTTCTGAAAAATGGAAGTAAAGCTTGCACCAAATAATCAATATCAATTCCTGAAATTCGGAGAACCGGGGGTCGTTTCAGGCCACCGATTCCCACAAAAATAAAAATTTTGCATATTTCAGAGGGCTGTGTAGCAAAGCGCTTGCGCAAAATTTGCAGCTCAAGTCTCCAAGTTGTTTCAGGGTAAGAATGTTACAGAGTTGTTCTAAGTAAATTCGAGTTGGAATCATAAATTTGATTTTGGGTTAATTGCGTCCGTCTTTCGTAACGCTAAAACATAGAATAACACCCAAAACCCATCGATAAATTTATAAATACCAAAAGTAAATACCTTTGAATCATGGGTTCACTTGATGATCAAGTCGTTAAAAATGGCTGTTATGGCACGGTGTATAGGCACAAAGTTCATGTGATTTTATAATGTCTCGTACAGTGACATAGCATCCTAATCAGCTGTTACTACCAACCAGCTGTAATGAACTAGTAATCAGCTGTAATGTACTACTTATCAGATGCAATGAACTAGTAATCAGCTGTAATGTCCTACTAATCAGCTGTAATGTACTACCAATCAGCTGTAATGTACTACCAATCAGCTGTAATGTACTACCAATCAGCTGCAATGAACTAGTAATCAGCTGTAATGTACTACCAATCAGCTGTAATGTACTACCAATCAGCTGTAATGTACTACCAATCAGCTGCAATGAACCAGTAATCAGCTGTAACGTACTAGTAATCAGCTGTAATGTACTACTAGTCAGCTGTAAAGTACGTCAAAGCCTCAATTGGAGTGCAAATTAGCGGATGTGGGAATGGAAATGCTGATCGCTTTCCGATATTTGTTGCTAATTTTCTGAATGTGAGTAAACTCGTCATAGTATTGTAAATATATCTGATGCTAATGACATGAAGTATATGTCACATACAAGGCTGCGACCAACGTGACATATACTTCGTACCAACCATTTTTTTGCAGCTATAACTTTGCTACCGACCATAGGCTGCGAAAAATAAAAGGATGCATTTTTGAAATTTTCTTGCTAACATCTTTTTATCCGTTACAAAGCATTCAAAAACGTGAATAAAATTATTCATTAAAAAAACACAAATAATTAGTCATAACATCAGTATGATGGTATCCTTCCCGATTAATAACCGATTACCAGCAAGTTTGTTAACTGACGAACATGCGTCGGATGTTGCTAACATGTATCTCACGTTGACTTACTGAAAAATGAACACATATGAGAAAAATTTAAAAAATAATTGATGCATATATCCAAGCTTAGTGATGTGGGTGAACTCATAACCCAACTTGACCCAATTCCGTTCAATGTAACTGGAATTTCATTCTGCGAAATAAAAGGACTTTGGAACACTGAAAAAAACAATTTGTTAGCAGCTACAATATTTCCAAAAGATTTTCATCATGCACGAAAATGTTGATATCCAATTGGGAGGCTTTACCTGACAGAAGATAAAGTATTTTTTATTCTAGTGGCTTAAACTTGCAATTAATGCGTCTTTCAATTTTGGTCCGAAATAACTACGAACTCACGAATGGATTCACAACGTAACTAAAAGAAAGAAATATATTTCTTCACCTACATAGGTTATCAATGCACGATGGCGGAGAGTTACACATGACTATAAAATGAAGGTGGATTTCTTTCTAATATAAAATAAAAACAATATTCTAAATTTCTGAAACTTTTAGCATTTATGCATTTTCAAGATGTTTGTTAGCTAAGCTGTCTATATGCTGTGTTCCATTAGATTTCCTAATGGTAACAAAAGGGTTGAATATCTTGCATGCCTATCTTTTGAGTAAAAACCTTTCTCACTGCTACAACTCATGAAAGATGACAAATCTTCCGTAAAATACTAAAAAAACTCACAAAAGTGTCAAAAGTCACATCACATTAAGCACGCCATATTAAGTTACAAAAAACTTTTAAGGGGAGCTCCGCCGAAGATATCTTCATTTATCCCCAAATATTCGCCCTTCGAAATTCCACTACCGTCAGGTGCATAAACCGAGGCTAATTTTACATGCAGAGATTTTTTCTTCGTATCACAGCATTCAGTTGATATCGATGCTCTTCATGTTTCGCTCGACCTAAACACAGAAGCGAACCATCCCCACATCCTACGACATCAAACCGCTTTTCATTAGCCCTAAGTGCTTTCAGAAGCACTTTTGAGAGAATACTTTCGGGTATTTCCACGTAAAAACTCCAGCTTCGTAAAATGTCCCGTTTGTTGCAGCCGTTCTTTATTTCCTTGGATAAAGAAATTCGCGGGAGTCTGCTCTTTAGAAATTAAGTACGTTGGGATATTTTCCTGCTTCGTATAATATAATCGTATACTTACGAGAGCAGATGGTGGATTTCGCATTCAAAAAGTTATGGTATTTTTTCAAGACAGACCTTAGAACAAGAATTCTGCCCCCCCAATATCTCATTCGCGTAAATTGCTCTACTGTCATAGATACGATCAGTTCATCACAGTCAACGGGATTTGGACCACAAGGTTAAGTAAATAAAGAATATTTTTAGAGGAGTCTTGACAGTGGGAAGGAGACTAAAACATTGCACAAAAAATTCTCAATCATCAATTAATTTTCACTAAAGAACTATGCCAGGAAGTTTTCGACGAGGAAAGGCTTTGATGCGAACGTCAGAAAGTCACCGGATCGAGTGAAGAACAGTTCTTGGCTTTACTTTTTCCGAACGATGGCTTCAACATCCATAGACATGATTTCAACATGCATTTAAAAAGCAATTTTCATGTTCCTGTATCCAATTATCATTTGAATTATCCATCATAGCAATTTATGGCAACATCTAACGTAAAATCTATGCATCGTTCGGTTTCGTGTGCATCTTTTCAGTGAAGCTCAATGGTCATAAAATATCATTTTAAGTCCTATGGTTAAACAAACAAAACAAACAAACATCGGCGTCTTAGGATGCTTTATTTCCAATCAAGCCTGATACATATGATCTTGAGCATTGGTTTTTCAAATGTCTTATAACTAACACTATATATATAGGACACCATGACGGTTCCCCCGTGAAGCCGGTACCCATTTCCGACACCTGAGTTGAGTGAGGTATTGTGCCTGAGCTTTCCCTTATACCCAACGGGGAAAATCGCCGTGCCAGCGCCGGGATGCGAACCCTCGTCTCCAACATGCAAGGCCGATCCCTTAACCGCTGTGCCACTGCGAGCAAGGAGAAAAAACGGTGTAGCTATAGGATTGCAACTTCGCACTATTCCTCTTGAATTTGTTTTTTTATCAAGTTTTTATAGTGTTTTAATTTCATTGTCCCAGAAAATTAGCCTGTGCTTTTTAATACAAATTAATTTCTGTGCTTAAGTCAACTGAAAACTGGACGATAAATTTCACGGAATGAAATTTTAGGTATTACATTGAGACGGCTTCCTTATTAAATTGTTTCACTTACCTAGCATAAATGATCATTTTAAAACCAACCAATAAATTCAATATTTTTCAGATATAAAATCTCTCGGAATCATCCTATTATTTGTTTCAATTCATTAGTCACGAGCTTATATTTAAATCGATCATTTTAGAGTCACTCATCCTTTTCAGCGATGAAAGTCTAATTAACTATTCATGGAATTATTAATTCGTTGACCGATCGCGTTCTGGGCTCGCAGACAGACTTTGATTTGCACTTAAATATTTCACTTTTGTCAAAAAAGAAGCTCAGAACCTTAATAACTCTGGACTTATGCTGATGAGATTTTTATTTCCTACTCTACACTTAAAAATTCATATGGGAACACCAACGGCGTTTTAAGTTAGCAACATTAATTATATTGCTTAATTTCCTATGACGCGATAAATGTGATGCCGATGAGGGTTTTTTCCCCCTCCGGTCAAACAATTTCAAATGAGAGAACCACCTAAGTTTTAACGGTACTACTTTTGCGTGAGGTCCATCACCATATATCGCATACTGAGGTGCAGTTTGAGACGTACAAATTATGTGTTTATCTCTAAATTAAATGTATGGATATAGGTAATATCCATTCGTAACCTAATCTAACCTCACGCTACAGTACTAGTTAGAGGTAGATCTCATTCTATAGTGTGGTAGACCTCACGCTAAAGCAGCATCGTTTTAGCTTAGCATTCATAATTGTTGTTTTTTCCTACGACGTTCGTTACAAATTTAAGCGAACTTCTCCAATTCCTTGCGGACATTCTCTACTAGGAAGCTCCGTGGCCTACTGACTTGACCCGCTATACGTACAACACTGTTGAGGAAACAAGGTAGAGTCATTTCTATGGGGGAAAATACACCTCCTCTAGTTCGGCTAGCCAACAGAACGGCTTCATTTCAAACAAACTTTATGACGTCACAATTGCGACACATCGTTAGGCCAACAGTGGTGCCAGGTTTGGAGCTAGGAGTGTTGCCAGATGCAATACGAGCACTGCTATTGGCTCGTTGCCGTGAAGTCAGCATTGCCACACGGTCGACGAAAAAAAGACTGGTTTGACCCAACCTTGTTTCTTCTACCTTGACGCACAAGCAGTTCTCCGGCCTCGCGCTACCGTCATGAAGGCTCCCGGTCTCAGAAAATTGGAGTCGCCGCTCTCCAATAAGCAAACTTTGCTCCTTTAAGAGGAAAATTTTGTAGGAGCTAAAGCGAAGCTGTTCATTTCGAGGGGCTTCTGATTGCCTCCCTGGATGACAGCTTTCTAGTCGCTAAACTTTTACACGAATATTATTTTTGCCTGCGGAACGTGCGTGGAAATTTCAAGTGAGTGTGTGTGTGTGTGTGTGTGGGTACAAACCTCAATATATACGGATCTTTTTGCTTCTACCTATAAGCCCGCAATTCTTTTTATTGATGACGTACAAAGATGGAAGATCATTACATTTTTCACAAAAACACACGTGTAATAGACTTTGATATTTTTAAATTGGAACTGTCAAAGCAGGTAAACTACAGATGTGCAAATTGAAACATTTTGTTGTCTGAGTGCTCGTACTTTTATTACTTATTTTTTTTAATTACTAATTTTTACATTTATGTTGATGTAATCATCTATCTAAAATGACATTTTGCAAAACAGAAGGCCTCCAGCTAATAGATTTGATAAGCCAAGGAATTTAAATCTGAACCTTGCCCACCCATGGATCTATTAAGTTTGTAAGCAGTTAAAAATAGGTGCAATGTCTTCAACGATTTTCTGTACTTTTGCGCGGTAAGGAACTTGAAAGTAGCTTGACATCAGCACATTGCGCTCTAGCTTATACCTAAAACGAAGATCAATATAGATAACTAGTAATTTCATACCATAAAAATCACTCGTACGATGCTGCAACGTCCATATCCAGAAAAAGCAGCTGTAACTAGTTGAAAGCACTGCATGTACTCGTATAGCCACCCACTGGATTTCGGTGTCGCTCAGTGGAGTTTACTGAAGGAATTACCTCAAGTGCAAACGCAGCCCAAGTATAAGAAAACTAGAGTTAGCGCACGTCATGAATGTCGTTACTGCATATATATAACTGCAACAAAATTCCGGATGTACTTCTACGTTAATTTTCAATGGGATATTGCCACTCGTTTTACCAGTTCATTGAAAACACTGAAATGGAAAGGATTCTTTCATTCTTAACTTCTTTAGTCTCCTAAGAATACGTTCATTTTAAATATGTTACAATTTGATGTTGAAGGGTTTTGCCTTCGCAAGTGCAACGAGAGCTCGAGCGGAACGTTGATTGCCTGAGAGACCCTTACTTCGATGCAAGAACGCGTGAAGCGATATCGCTGCCGCTGGAAACTTCCAGACGTTTCTTAAAATGTAATGTCTTATTCTACTGAAAGTTATTCTTTATTCTTATAGTTATTAAATAGGAGATATTTATATCGCTACAAATGCTTGATGATTAAAACTGTTTCATATTTGTGTGAATGAGCATTAATTTTTCGTGAATGTCGCATGATTTGTTTGCCAGATTTTTGCTTGGTTTTCGTTCAGACCTGAGACGTTCGATGCTGCAGAAGCGGTGGTGTTCAAACTTTTCCCGACCCCTTAAACCAATGAATTAAAATATTCATTTACGTATTTGTCTGATTCCCCAGCGTAATCTCAGTTTTTCGACTGTATTCGTATTCAAAAGAGTTGGGCGTTTTTAGGTTTCTTCGCTTTATTCAGCAAACTAAAGTTAAATATATGTCACTTTGGGAACAGTTTTCTAACCACTTGAACCGAAACTTACAAAATTTACTATGCTAACGTTCATCAGTATTGTCTAAAATCCATGATAGATTTACACCATTCTTATGAGTTTTGAAAGTTCAGAAAATATCACCAAGCTTACGTCATTCTCATGAAAATGAAAAGTCCAGAAAATCATACAAAGTTTCCGTCATTCTCGTGAAAATAGAACGTTAAGAAAATGTCAAATTTGCCTATTTGTGAGAGTGGAACGTTCAGAAAATATCACGCTTACGTCTTTCTTGTGGTTGTGCAACGTCCGAAAAATATCATAAAGTTTACGTCTTTCGTGTGAGAGTGGGACGTTCAAAAAACATCAAGATTCCGTCTTTCTTGTAAGTGTGGAACGTCCGAAAAATATCATTCTGGTGAGAGAGGAACGTTAGTAAAATATAATTTAATTGCATATTAACTAAGCTGCTGCTGCTGTGATAGAGACGCAGAAGCTCGCAGCCAGCTTTCCACGCAGCAGTCTGCGAAATGCAGACAACATGACCTGGAGAATCGCTCTACTATGTCCTCAAGTCAGATTATCATAGAAGTTGGCGAAATATATTTTGCATATTTACTATAATATGTTTGATACAGTATGAAAATATATTTTCACACTGACTCACACAGTTAAAAATATTATTACTAAGTCCTTGCAAAATGACAAATTCATAAGTATATTGTAGAATATCAACATTTATCTGTCCTAACAACACAATGAATTTTAAAGCATTTTCAACAGTTATCCTCTGCTGTGCTGATCTTAAAAAAGTTTACGACCAAGTTACACAATTGTTCCTTGCAGGGCTGTCAACACAATAAGTTTAGGAGCGCAGCATCATACACAATCCTCTTCAACGGAGATGTCTGCACAATAAATTCATTTACATAGTGCATCACTAAGACACAAATATCACTTTGGGCCGCGTTTAAGACACAAATATCACTTTGGGCCGTGTCTAAGACGCAATTATCACTTCGGGCCGCGTCGAAAAAAAAACTGACGTTGGTGACGTCGAGGTAGGTTCTTGCGGTGCTGAGACGCGTCTTCCCTCGGGAACGGACAGCAAAAGTGAATTACCGGCGGCGCTTTAGCTTCCGTCTGGGCAGCGTCGGCCGTGTTGGTGTGGGGCCGACGGTCTTTTGACGGCTGTGTGTGGTGGACACAGCTGCTGTGTGTGGTGGACACAGCTGCTGTGTGTGGTAGACACAGCTGCTGTGTGTGGTGGACACAGCTACGGTTTGTGGTAGATACAGCTACTGTGTGTGGTGGACACAGCTGCTGTTTGTGGTGGACACAGCTGCTGTGTGTGGTGGACACAGCTGCTGTGTGTGGTGGACACAGCTGCTGTGTGTGGTGGACACAGCTGCTGTGTGTGATGGGCTCAGCTGGCACTGCAGCTGTACGAGTCTGCAGCAGATGTAGGGAGTAAACTGCGACATCTATGAGTGACCAAGGGGTGAGGGAGTGTGACTATAGGTGGGGGTGCAGTGATTAAAGTGATTAACTATAGGGGGGAGCGTGATGCAGGGATTAACTTTAGGTGGGTTGCAGTGATTAATTATATGTAAGGGTGCAGTGATTAACGATACGTAGAAGTGCAGTGATCAAAGCCGGGTGTCTGTGTTACTGTATGCCCGTGGCAGAATGCGGTGCTTGTCGAACGTTTCTAAATGCAGGGAGAAGAGCAAAAGTTACGACGCGTCATCACAGCACCTTTCGCACTTGGTCTTTTGTGTGGTAGTACAAGGGTAATGAGAACGTGTGATAGTATCAACTTCGACTGCTGCACTGCAAGACAAGTTTAAAAACTAAGAACGGATACAAAATAAATATTGCGACAAACATTGCGGGCGGTAGGATGAGAGATGTCCCTGATTCAGTGCAATCAGCTTTGCCAGTAACTGACAGGGATTATAGATAATTTGTTAGAGTTGTGGGCAACTTTAGCTCTTAGAGCAACAGATGCAATTTCTTAGAACTCCACAGCAACTTCTCACCGTTCGCTGATGCACAAAACAGAGAGAGCGAGTTTCAGTGAGATGAATATTTGTCTCCAGACTTCACAATGATGGAACTAAGTGCCATTGTTTTCAAGGTTGAATAATGTAGGGGATTCTAATGATTTGTCAAGACTCATCTCTGTGTACGATCAGTTTGCTGAGAATATTTGCGCACTAAATGAGTTTGAGAAAGGTTGAGGTTTTCCACGTGTGATGAACTTTGGGTCGATTACAAACTAGTTGAAGTATTTTTGGGCTTGAGTTTATTAAGTCGTTCTTCCGAAATATTTCTTAGAACAGTTTTCGTAGCAAGGCGATTGCATTATAAAATAGAAAAACATGGACTGATTGAGACAAAATTATCACCGTATTTTCTTAAAAGCGCACATAGACTCATTTTTCACACATTTTTTATACTTTTTCATTTGCTAAATATATTTCTTATATATTTTCTCACACAACAAATTTTCAACATATATTCTCACGAACAAAATGAGATTTTTCGAACGCCTTTCCTGTCTACGTCCCTTATTTGAAGCACAGCGTGACGTGGGTTTCTTTAAACACTCAAGCCAAGAAAAAGGTCTCCTGCGCGGTTAGAAGTTAGAACTTCACGTCAAAATTCGAATGCAAATCAAAAGCCCCGCAGACGCAAAAGAATCACAAGATTCCAAAAATATGCCCGACTTCTTGAGATGTGACTGTGGCGACGGGCTGACGGGAAGCGATAGGCGTCGTCTGGCGCTGCTGATAAGGGATGGACGCAAGAACGATCTCAGATGGTGATGCAGCCAGCTGGTGC
>JACJUY010001047.1:29197-41515 GCA_014220935.1 Platorchestia sp. MABIK | reverse complement strand
GTGCAGAGGCAGGCAGCTGGTGCAGAGGCAGCCAGCTGGTGCAGGGGCAGCCAGCTGGTGCAGAGGCAGGCAGCTGGTGCAGAGGCAGCCAGCTGGTGCAGGGGCAGCCAGCTAGTGCAGGGGCAGCCAGCTGGTGCAGAGGCAGCCAGTTGGTGCAGGGGCAGCCAGCTGGTGCAGGGGCAGCCAGCTGGTGCAGAGGCAGCCAGTTGGTGCAGGGGCAGCCAGCTGGTGCAGAGGCAGGCAGCTGGTGCAGAGGCAGCCAGCTGGTGCAGAGGCAGCCAGCTGGTGCAGAGGCAGCCAGCTGGTGCAGGGGCAGCCAGCTGGTGCAGAGGCAGCCAGCTGGTGCAGGGGCAGCCAGCTGGTGTAGGGGCAGCCAGCTGGTGCAGGGGCAGCCAGCTGGTGAAGAGGCAGCCAGCTGGTGCAGGGGCAGCCAGCTGGTGTAGAGGCAGCCAGCTGGTGCAGAGGCAGCCAGCTGGTGCAGAGGGAGCCAGCTGGTTCAAATATGCAGGTGGCTGTGCCGGTGGTGTTTGTGAGGCTGAACAGCTGGTTCAAACGTACAGGGGGCCATGTTTAAATACTCAAGTGGTGTATTTTTAGGCTAGGTCGCTGGTGCAGACCTGAAGAGGCTGTCTAACTGGAGTGCTAGACCAGCAGTTTTAGAATGATTTGTCTGTAAAATTCAAGGCATGGTGAAGCTCTTTTACTCTCGGGTGAATTAGGAAATGAAATAGTTACGAGTGTGCTACAAAATTTCAAGCATCTTATCTTATAATACCCTTGGTGTGTTTATTTATTCATATATTTGTTTGGCGTTCGCTTCTTCCGTCTCTCTGTCACGCTCACAAGAATGCTTAATGACCGTATCTGTGATACGAGTTTCACCACTGCACCGGTACGAGAATATTTTAATCGCGGGTACTGTTGGGATGGATATATTTGTTTGGCATCCACATGTGGATTAAAGTTTCAAGGAAGAGATTAAATCCAGTAATTTTGCCCTAGTTACAAATATTCTCATGAGCGAGGTAAAGGGAGGAACCCGTTTAAGAATCTGCGTCATTTATTGCAAATGTTTTGCAACATAAAAATTCTACCTTCAGGGTCAAAATGCTAGAGAAAGGGTCTAAGTTGAACAATATAGAGAAATAAATAATTGTACCTCCAGAAAGAAAATTATGGAATTTGCTTCGTTTCAATTCATACACAAGCTGTGCCTCGCCCAGTCTCATGTCTTAACGCACGAGAATGTCTGTTCATAAATATTCATCCTTAGCTCAATGGTCGGGCGAGAAGAGTGCGAAAATAATAGGAACATTTTACTAATCAGTTGGATAATTAAATTGAACTTTAATCGCTACGAAGATTTTCTGATAACTGCACTAATTCTATGTGAGTCGAGTGAAATATACGTGATATAGAAGATATGTGACAGACGTCTATTACCTACCCATGCTAATTGTGTTGGTTCAAAATACACGCGCGTTTTAGGCTTGAAATATGTATGAGTGAAAAGACACTTCGTTATAAGCCTTTATTCTTTTTTATTTCCCCTTGGAACTAAATATTTTTCTTCTGAAAACAGTCTCCGATACCCAAAAAATATTATCACTCTGCACAGCGGTGCTTTTTTTTCAGCTTCTCAGCGCAACTCCGTCGTCTGAAGTCAGCGATGCATGCGTGTTGAGGGGGGCAAACTCTCGTGATTAGCTGCTAATTATGCAAGTTTGTGTTGGTGAGGGCGATCCAGGGCACACAAGTACACAAGTGGGTGATAACATCACAGCAATGTTCCAAGCAATCAAAAGCAAATTTGCAGCTGCTAAATTTGTATCATCTGTCATACAGTACATTGACATTGTTTATAAATACAATTGTGAAGACTTATACATTGTCACTTAAGTATACAATGTATAACTGTTCACAATTGTATTACCATTCAATGCCAATGTAAAGTGACCCAGAAAATTTAATTGTGAACAATTATACATGGTCACTTAAACATACAATATATACATAAGTGTTCACAATTTCATTTCTATACGATGTCAATGTAATGTAACACAGATTATACAATTGTGTTAGTGGCTGCTAATTCTATTTTGATTGCTTTTTACCGCATACCAAGCTCTGAACAAGACATATCACTCGCATTTTCTTGTTTATCTTTTTCGCGGGAGCATCTTATGGATTTAGCCGCCCAATTAAAGCCAGTGCACTGAGCAGGCAGAATTATAAATGCAAAAACAAATGAAAGGTAAACAGGATGTGCAATTAACACACAAATTTATTAATTGCACAATTTAAGCGGAAGGCACATCACAAAACTAAACGCAACTTATGTGTACCAAAATAACTGAGGCACACGAATACTTGAAAATAATGTAGAAAGAGTAACATCAGGTACGAGTAAACGCATCATTATGATCGCTTCAAAATTGCATGCATACACACGAAGGCTGTAAAGAACATTATAGCAGTAGGATAAAAAATATGTGTATATATAGGAACATTTGCACTGGGTATTTCAACATCTTTCAGCCAAGTCTCAACGAACTAAAGAGTGTCATCAGCCAAGTCTCAACGAACTAAAGAGTGTCATCAGCCAAGTCTCAACGAACTAAAGAGTGTCATCAGCCAAGTCTCAACGAACTAAAGAGTGTCATCAGCCAAGTCTCACGAATTAAAGTGTCATCAGTCACTGCGGCATGAACTTTTCCCAACAACTGCTTTGTGTGCTGCAGCAAAAGCAGCGGGCACCATACTGAACAATAAATGTATTTCAAGTCACAAAAAAAGTAAATAATGCAAGAAACAGCTGTTCAGGAGCCAGAAACTTCTGAGCCAGGGTCGCCATAGGCTCCCTGAGAAGCAGCTGCGAGCTGCTGCAAACCGAAAGCAAGCAGCCAGAATAGTTTTTGCTGGTTGATTTAAATTAGAAAATTGACGAGCTTTTTCTAAATACTTTTATGAACAGCATACTAATTTAAAAGTTGAGGGTTCTGTCATTGTACACTTTTCAGCTTTGTTTCAACTTTTTTCATTTTCAACTTTTTCAAAACACAAGTTGAAAAAACACACAGCACTCGCTGCAAATGTGTGCCATATGACTTGAGGGGGCACTGAAAACATCTCTCATATTCTAATTTGGTTTCTTTAAAAGTAATTCAATTTCAAAGCAAGAAAATTTTTATTATGCTTCTCTGTACTTATTATGAAAATTTGTAAGTAAACCATGAAAGAAAATAACCTTTTTAATTTTGTATAAACCAAATCGTTTTGTAATCCATTCTTGACAAATCAGATCCATGTGTGAAACATGCATATCTAAAATTAATTTTTCTCTGATAACTGGGTAACACCGTTCCGTATTGGTTTAAAGAGTGGGTGCTCTATTTGGTTCTATTGTCTTGAAACTCATCTCTAATCACACCTTCTGTAGCTGTGGAGAAACAAGTGCACATCTATCCCCACTGCTAGTATCATGGCTATTGCGTGTTTTAGCCTCTTACGAATTTCTAAGCTCCAGGAACATTTTGCTTGAACTTTTACATCGCATTATTGCCGTATGCTATCGTCAATCAAGGTCGGGCAACTTATTTCGGTCTTTTATAAATAATAAATTTGCCTCCTCACTCTGACCTCACGAGGCTTTTTTGATGTTTGGTGAGTACTGAATGTCCTGACCAGAGAGCACTGACTCACAAAACGTGCAGTAAAGAGTTCTTGAGATCATCATATTTTGCAGGGAGTTTTAAAACAGAAGTTCAGCAACGCTTAGTTGGAGAGTGTTTCGAGAAATAATGTGTACGTTTTCAGGAACTATTCAATTTTGATTAAATTTTTTGTTATTGGCACAGAGCATTCGCCTAGTGAGGTATATAAGCTCAAGATTTTCTTGAAGTAGCTGAATTTGCCAAACTGCAGCACACACAAATTATGGCGCTGAAACAACACGATGTTTGCAGCAGCGGAGAAAGGATCAGCAGCTTGAACGCTGACTGAAGGCAGCTTTGGTGTAGAGCAGTGGTTCTTGGCCTGGGTTCGATCAAACCCCAAGGGTTCGATGAGTCGAACTCCTGACTTCGGCATGGTACAGCTTGTGCACTAATGCAGTATTTAGTTACATGCATATGTTTTGAATTTGAAGAAAAAAAGCGCATTTTATTTTTCCAACTACGAAGGGTTCGATGAATGCATGTATGGAACTTGTGGGGTTCAGTACCTCCAGCAAGGTTAAGAGCCACTGCTGTAAAGGATATAACTTGTTGGTTCAGAGCCATCCTATTACGGGCAAGGTTTAGAGTTATGGAGAGACAACTGCACTATATCCCTGCCGCTGGTATCGTGGCTACTGCGTGTTTTTGCCCCTTATTTAAGCAGCCGCAGCATTATCACTCGCAGTAGAAATATAAAACATCATTAGCGCCTTGCAAAAGAACCATCAATTTCTGGAGCACTAACGCCAGTCTCCGTCCCTGCAACCGTTAGCAAGGCAAAAAAGAAATAAGAAGCTGCCAGCCCAGAAGCCCCCGTTTCTGCTATGCTTTTTCTACTAAATTCCCGAGGCTTTCTTCCCCGCAGAACAAAATGGAAGAATCAAGCTTGGTGCGATTCCTTTTGAGCAACGCAAGTGCGCTCTTTTTCTTTTCCTGTCTTAAGCCCCCGAGCGTCTTTTACTTTGATTTTTGAACGTAATTTGCGCGCTCACGCTTGCACTTTCATCTTCTTGATCTGCTACCTGAGCCTTTCTTTCATCGCTCACCTCTTGCAAGTGATGTAGAGCTTGGGCTTTAGAAAATGTCTACATATTTCACGGTTAGCTGGACTTGTAAGACTTAAGTGAGGTGAAGTCTGACTGAGGGTGACTCTTTTCGATCTATGTTTGATAAACAGGTAGGTATCCATGATACCATCAGATTCATCTTCGTTTCAAGATTTTATTCTTTACTCAGGAATGAGAAGCTGCGTTGGCATGTGAACTAGCTATTGAAGACACTGATGTGTTGCTCAGATTCAAGTTATTTTTAAAATTAATTTCTTTGCTGGAAAACTTGACCTCTAAATGATAACCAAACTGAAGTTTCTTAAGCTTTCTTTGACTCTAGAAAATTTGTAGACATATCACCGTTAGCTGGTCTGGTAAGACTTGAAATGTCGGGTACCCAGTGCATGGATTCCGTGTTCCCTTTCTTGCAATCCGTTACTGATTTCTAAATGGAGAAGTGACTTCATTTCAGATACTAAAAATGTTTAGCTAAAATTTAACACGACCGCGTTTCTTCTCACAATTGCCATGAATGTAATTTTATCTAAACATTTCTGTCACCAGTAGACAAATGCACCATCAAGTCTATTTCTCGCTTTGCTTTGAGATTACTCTAGGTCTTAAAATAGATTGTTTAATAGATAAAATATGTTTTTGGATAAAAATTTTAGTTAGCGACATTATGGACAGGGCTGGACAAATGAAATGAGTACAAGGCAATAATGCTTTTTACGTTAACTGTATGATGCTTCTTATGATAAGTTACTTTGACTTCTGTTTGATTAGCTTTGAATAAATTACGTAATAAGGGAGAATTTTTACAAGCCTTATCATATAGAATTGAGAGGCGGAATGATATTTTTGTTAGTGGGCGGGTTTACAGTTTGCGTTTGTAACCGCGCATTAATAACTGTACATAAAAACTACCTTTTTTTGTTTCAACTAAACCATCATTGCTCATTGTCAGAGGCAATAGGCTTGAAAGATTATTCTTGTTCCAATAATCAATGTAGTTTTTCATGTAAATTTAGATTTATTCCTTTTATCGAGGAAGTTCTCTTAGTTCGGCGATAATGTATACTTTCACATCTATTAAATCAAACACACTCATCTCAAGTCCTACACTGCAATGATAAAAGTTTGCTGTTTTTATCCCAACAAGTTCATGAGAAACTAAAAAACGAAAAAATCAAAGGAAAATAATCATATATATCAAGAAAACGTTTAGGAGTCCAGCTCTATGATCAGTTTGAAAACCAACATCATTATGCCGTATAAAAAAAAAACGCCAGAGAACAGTAAATGGCAGGAATTAGCAATATAACTTCAATTCGTTCTTTGCATGGGAGGAAATTCCTACAACACCAGGTAATGATGAACTAACGCCTCTCATTTACCATCACACCACACCAACAGAGCTCCGCAGAGATGTTCTCAATGAGTGAAGCATCCCAAGTTAATCTTGTAACATAAAATTGGCTTTCTCTAATTGAATTTGCATTTTTTTAATTGTTTCTAAGAAAAAATGCAATCCTCGTCAAAGTTTCTAAGAAACAATTAACCATTTCACCGATAAGTACTGAGAGAATTACTTTTATCAAGTCAATACTTATAGAGTTGACTTGATCTGTTCAATTCCTACAGAAGTGACTTGGTGTAGTCAGTACTGAGTATTGCCCTCATCGATTCAATACGTGTATATAGTATTGCCTTGATCGATTCAATTGTTAAAGAATTGCCTTAATCGATTCAATACCTTTAGTATTGCTCTGATCGAGTCTATACCTGTAGTATTGCCTTCATCAAGTCTCTACCTACAGTATTGCCTTTATCAATTCAAGATTCAGGTGAGGTGAGAAGAAATCCAAGTGAGGTAAAGTTTGACTGAGGGTGACTCTTTTCGATCAATGTTTAATAATCAGGTAGGTATCCATGTTACGATGAGATTCGTCTTCCGTTTCAAGATTTTATTCGTTGCTCCGTAAAGGCCTGTTTACACGATCACTGAGTGCGCGCGTGAGCAGTGAAGAGAGGCTCAAACCCCGCCCATTTGCTCTCGTTTCAGACGCAATGACCAACTCAATGGCAGTGCGGACGATGCTTGTCTTCATCGCGCTATTCAAGGCTTGTCAGTGTTATTCCAGTCACCGAACGGGAGGGTGTGTCGTCTCTGCTCCCTCCCTACGCGTTCTCTTGGAAAATTGTCCTGTAGCGGCCGAAAAAGAATATTTTTTTGAAGCCAGCTCTTCACCCACATTTTCCTCTATTGCTTCTTCTTTATAGCCAAAACAACTGCTATTAAGAGGGGGCAAGCGCCATTGCATGTCGCCAAGCCACCATTATGTATCCTCTCTCTACCGCTTCCAGGAGCAGACTGAGGATTTTTACAGGAGCAGTTCTGCGCCACTGCTGAAAGTGCAGAATGGCCGTGTCGACACTCTGACGCGACCAAGTACGTGACTGAGCGCGTGGCGAAGTTGCTCATCAATGATCGTGTAAACAGGCCTAATGAGAAGCTACGTTGGCACATAGACGGGAGCGATTGGAGGCTCTGGTGCATTGCTCAGATTTAATGGATTTTTAAAATCAATCTTTTCAATTCAAGTCTTGTCCTCCGAATGATCACCAAAATAAAGTGTCTAAAATGCTGGGTAAATTATTTCATTTACATATCGGTTTCAAAGAAGAGCGTTCCAATAATTTCACTACCTTTTTTAAAATAGATTTTAGCGGCTGAGGGAGGTAAAATATCATCATGACATACACACACCTAAACAATAGTGCACCTCAAGTTACGTGTTTAAACCATAAATTCCACGGATTTTGAAACATACATTTAAGTATATTTTTTGCTCTGTTGAAAACTCCACGGACTTTGCAACACACATTTAAGTATATTGTGTTGCTAGAGCATTCAGTTCTCTCAAAATGTTATCACCACATCACAAAACTTTTATCTATGCAAATAACGAAACATTCAACCCAAATAAATAACCTAATATTAAATCTAAGTAAATTACCTGATATTTATCCTAAACAAATAACCAGACATTTCATCTAACCAAATAAATTAGGATTCCTAACACTGCTTGCTTTGTGTGGAACTGTGGTCTGTTCGGTAGCTCCTTTCATGCGATTTTAGTTGTTATTAACGACTAATCACATATTACACTAGGACATATATTGGGGCATTTGTGTATACTACTACGTAAATTATATCATTTTCGTACCGGTAAAAATGAACTGCATTGCAATAATTTCACTACCTTTTTTAAAGTAAATTCTAGCAACTGAGGTAGAATCAAATCATGCTATTATATTCTTCTCACTCATTAGAATAGATTGAAATCTATTCGAGCAGTAAATTCTGTTAATCAACTCTGCTACTTACAAACTAACTTACAACCGACGCAAGAGCGTTAACATGCTGAGCGTTAGTTTTAAAAATGTACATTGGCTTCAATAAATTGTTAAGACAAAGGTCACGTTAGTAAGTCATACTTTTCAAGTAACTTTGGCATCGCGTCTTCACCTCACCACTGTTGCTGCTGCTGCTGCCGGGGCGCAGATAGCTCTTTTTTATTTCAAACTACATAGTGCACACGACCCAATAAAAATGAAAGGACTTTATATTTTCTTCAAGTAACTTTTTCAGATGTGGATGATAAACAAATTTATCTATCCTAATAGCACCCGCGATTAAAATGTTCTTGTACTTGTGCACTGGTGAAACTCGTATCACAGATACGGTCATTAAGCACCTTCTTAAGAACGTGAAAGGGAGGCGGACCAACCAACCAAGACGGACGAACCAATTTAATTGTTCAATAAGATTCCCATTGTAATAAAATAGGAGAAATTAAGAACAAATTTTTTTTAATTTATTTCATTATGCCGGGCGTTTTACTCTGTAGTGTTGATTGATGGTACACTAAATATAAATACGAGCATTGTATAAATTTTTCGTAGATCCTAATGAGTTAGACTGCACCTATATATACGTATATAGAGGTGGATAGTTGATTTCAAATACGAGAACGTGTGTAGGGTTTGCACATATTGCTCTGTTCTTTTTTTACAAGGGCTCGCAACAACAGACCGAGAACGCCAATAAGCTATAGACTCTAATAAAACCCTCAAAACTTTCATCATCACCGGTCTAAGAGCTTCTATATTCTCCTACTAAATTGGAGTACGAGAATAAATGACCAGAGAATTTCAGGTTTGAATTATCCCACAAATATTTAGCTTTCGTTCCAGTCAGTCCAGCCGTACTGTCGTGCTAAGTTCAACATCTCAGATGAACTCGACGAGTTGAGATTTTTTGCGGATTGATACTCTGATGAAAAAATAAGCAGTAAAATGTGAATACGAGTTGGTAAAATTTAGAAGATAAATCATCAGGCTACACGTTGTCGCTGGGGCACCTAAATAACGTTAATATCTTTATTCAAAATGAGATCTACATTATTCATAGCTACTGTAACTGTGGAGGAAGGCAAGTTGCCAAAAAAAAAAACTCACGAGGAAAAATTAATTCGAGCGATATGGCATCAACTATTCGCCAGACTACGCTATTTCACGCTTATATGACTGTATTACACACCAAATAGGGTGCTTTATACATATACCATTTTGCTACGGTTCGAGAAGCGCCCATTTCCCTTTCATTATGGACAATTCAAGACATGACTCATAGCTTGCAATTTACTCCCCATAGTAACTAACTTCTACCTAATACCAGATTAACAAATTAGGCAAACCTAAACATTTCTTGTGTTTTGACTCGACACAGAAGAAGTAGAAAATGTGGTTCCATTTCATCATGAATAACTCAAGACATGACTCATAGCATGCAATGTAACCAACTCACTTCTGGCGTACACCAGATGAATAAATTCATGTGTTTTCAATCGTCGCGGAAGAAGTAGAAGGCTCTTCAGAAGCAATCGCTCAGGAGGCGGAAGTGTTAATGGCTGTAATTAGAAGAATGTACGGCTGCTGGCCGAGCTGCGGCCGCCAGGGAAACTCTTTGTGAGAGTTGCAGTATTTCAAGAAAATGTTCTTTGCAGCGCTGGAAGCTGCTGATGAAAAGTTAAGAAACTAGGAAAGAATTCGATGAGTCGAGAGTAATACTAAGGTTCAGGAGCTTTTGTGCTTTATTCAGAAACTAGGAAAGAATTCAATCTGTTGAGAGTTGTCATACTAAGGTATAGAAAGGAAAGAATTCAATGTTATGGAAAGGTATAGAAGCGTTGTGCACTACTCAGAAACTAGGAAAGAATACAGTGTGAACGGAAGGTATAGGAGCTGTTATGCACTACTCAGAAACTAGGAAAAAGTACAATTAGTAGAGATGGTGTAAGAGCTGTTGGGCTTTAGCGTCTACTGTAAACTAATGCTTGCGTGGAAAACAGTGACGCTATGAGTGTGATGCTTGTTGGATTGTAGGAAAAGAGGAGTTGGCAATTAACCTTTCACGGTTGAAAAAATAGCTCAGACGGAAGGGAATTCGATCCGACACTTTGCTCTTCAGAGAAACACACTTAAGAATGTGCAAATAAAATGAGCGCTAAAATGAAACATTCTATTTGCACCATTTTCATGACATTTGTCACGTATCACAACACAAAAAAACACTCTGAAATACAGCGATTCGGACATTAAGTCTGCCTGCCGCTGTGCCACGCCGAGTAAAGCGAACGTTCATCATTGCATGCTCGCCAGACTCGCTTGGAATGAATAAAAGATTTTAGCTAAACTTGTTTTCTGTCATCTACTCGCTGCCAAAATCTCGATAACCCTTTGGTTCAAGTAAGCATTCAATTTTGATAGCTTTCGAATGCAAATTACACAAAGGCTTGTGCGTCAATCTCAGAAAAAATTTGTGAATCACTGAAATCAAGCAACGTACTGCGTGTTGAGTAATTATTTCACGGAATGGGAGTTTTTGTAACTTTCTGCGTGTGGTTGATTCGGACGACACATAAATTAACTTCTGATGTCTTTTTACGTGGTCTTTTTACTTGTTTTTCCATGTAATAGTGGAAAACTTAGATTACAAACAGTGCTGGGTAAAACTCCGATTCCCCACGATGAAATTCATAACAGTTAAGGTTGAAAGTTGCAGCAAACTTTGGTCGTGATGCGACATTTCGGCGACTCTAGGTATCAAAATCTTGAAATTAGATTCCTAAATACCCAGATGTCATCGAATGCCAAACTCCTGCGTCACAACTTCCCGCGAAGGCAAAGAAACGCAAATCGAAGCTCAGTTTGCGAGAATGTAAGCCGAGAGCAATTCTTGATGAAATGTAAAAATGTAAAAAGTATGTTAGCATAAAAATTTAGCTTAACAATTTCTAGAATTCTGATTCAAAGTCAGAGATGAAAATTGCTCGTCTCTCAGGAAAATATTTGCCGTTCGACTTACGTCAACAAAATTAAAACACTGCACTAGAAAGACACTCACTACTCCCAAACCGTGTCCAAGACAGCTGTAAAACAGAGGTTAAGGGAACAGTTCGTATCGTATCTTAGCAGGACATTTAAGGTAAGACTTGTGCCAAAAATAACTAATACACTACATTAAAAAAACACTCATTCTGAGACAACGTCTGCGATGAAAATTCCTTAGTCTTAATCTAGGTTCAATTGTTCCCCGCTGGGCAGGTCCTATACTTCTCTATGGAAATATCCGTGTCCATAATTTGAGATTGAATAAACTTCTATTTCCAGTTTGCGGCATCATTTGCCGAGTGGCTTCACTTCAGACAAGTTGTACAGGCGTAACAAGTGGATTTATGGAGTTTATTGAATTGATTGTTAATATCATGCTTATGAGGAAGACAAGTACTGATGTAGTGCCATCGTTCGAATTAACTTCTGTTAATGGGCTGATCCTTGCGACTTAACGCAGTTCCCACGTTTATTCCTGCCAGAAATTTCCAAGAACAACTTGAACTGAGCTGAGTTTACAACGAAGGTAACTGGAATTAAGATCCAGGATCTCACGGGATTTCTGAGAAATTAGGTTTTTATGTTTTTCTCATTTGTTTTTGGCTCATCTGCTGCTTTCCAGCAGTCATGAGAGCATTAGGTTTATTCCAGCCTTGGTTATACTTACTAAATAACATACAGTTATCTTTAGCTACTATATTCCTTCATTGATGCGCACTACATTTAATCTTTAAATGAATGTTTTCAACTAAAAAATGGCATATTTTATCTAAATGAAGCATGTGAAATACATTTCAGTATTTTGTGCTAAGACTCCAGACAAAAAAACTCCGACTTTACACTAGAGAGACACTCACTAGATCCCGACAGCGAGCAAGACAGCTGTAAAACAAAGAAAACTCCGACTCTACACAAGAGAGACACTCACCAGATCCCGACAGCTAGCAAGACAGCTGTAAAACATAGAAAACTCCGACTCTACACTAGAGAGACACTCACCAGAGCCCAAACAGCAAGCAAGACAGCTGTAAAACAAAGAAAACTCCGACTCTACACTAGAGAGACACTCACCAGATCCCGACAGCGAGCAAGAC
>JACJUY010001046.1:138645-178509 GCA_014220935.1 Platorchestia sp. MABIK | reverse complement strand
ATGGGATGTTCCTGCAGGTTATAGGATGTTCCTGCAGGTCCTAGGATATGCATGCTGGTTGTGTAATGTTCCTGTAGGCTGAAACGCAATTGGTTTTCAGTTCCGTCGGCCATGCATCAAAATGCGTTGCTTGCGTGACTATAGACTTCTGAGCCAAGTGATCATTTCGGGATGATTGAATACATGCGGTACATTTCTGTGACGCTCTGCGGGTGTTTGCATTGGAAGAAATACGATCATCGTACATTGATTGCTCTGCCTGTGTAAGCATCGTCCGTACAACTGTCATTTGTCATCTTTCTGTGCCACGAAATCCTTGTCAAAATTAATCTTTGAACGCGTAATTACAAAAATTTAAGCTGAAGATACGCACTAAAAGCAGGTAGTGAGACTAATCTAAATATAAGTTTTCAAGGAAGGAACGTTTGTATCTGAGGAATGAGGCCTCTAGGTATGATACCTCCAGTAAAGTAATACTTAAAGAGTCAATTTAAAAAAATGTCATATTTCAGAAGTGGCCTATCCTCTTATTGTTACATGTGTGTTTCTGACCTACCTAAAAATGAAGATTCATACGGTAATTTATATCTACTGGATGCCAAAGTAAAAAGTGTCAAGTGTGTAGGATACTGGAGTGCATAAACGGGTATACTGGAGTGCACACTGAATACCAAATGTAAAAAGATACTGGAGTGTATAAACGTTTCTAAATTTCAGTTGGTTTTCCACATTTACTTTCTTAAAATCTAACACTTGTATATATGATGAGCTAGACTTTATCTATGAATAGTTACCGACATGGTGGCTTTAGACATATGTGAGGTACCAGGATGCCACCATTTTGCTTGAGTTAAAGCTCATATCTTTGACAGAACGCATAAAATGAATTGCATTTTGATTATCATCACTGAACGCTGGCGGTGTTACTGACTCTATATATATTTTCTATTTGTTGAACAGTGTTTTATTTCCGGCGGATGTTAAGTTTTAGAATTTCGGGAAAAAGAAAAACACTGTGTTATAATTAGCATAATTCAAGTTAAAACCTGAACATGAAATTCACGGGCAGCGAAAATTGAGATTTCAGCAAATTTTTTTTAACGCAGAGGCTTTATTTAATATTATAAATATTAAATATTATTATAATATAATTACTTACATTTAATATAAATGTTTGCATAAGACGCACATAGCCCTGAGGAACTAATGTACATCGCGCAAACTACAATTTGCAAAGTTCTTATAGAGGTTCGATGAAGGTGTATCACTAAGAAGAAAGCAACGCAAGTTTTATTAGCTCAATATTAGCTCTAGCTCAAAATGTGCTCGCCGTGGTACAGTGGTTAAGGGATCGGCCTTGCATGTTGGAGGCCCGGGTTCGTATCCCGGCACTGGCGCGGCGATTTTCCCCGTTGGGTATAAGGGAGAGCTCAAGCACAATACCCCACTCAACCCAGGTGTCGGAATGGGTACCAGCTTCACGGGGGAACCGTCACGGTGTCCTATATATAGTGTTAGTTATAAAACATTTGAAAAACCAATGCTTAAGATCATATGTATCAGGCTTGATTGGAAATAAAGCATCCTAAGATGCCGATGTTTGTTTATTCTCTCAACTATGACACTACAAGCCGTAGCAGCCTCTACTAGTCGTAGTGAATGTGTAGCTGTAATTCATTACAATGCATCCAGCGAGATAAGGTTGTGAGATTTATCGAAATCACATGAGTGTGTTCTGAATAATTATTCGCTCGTCAGAATGTCAGAAAGAGTCAGAATGTAAGTTCGCGAGCGGGTTGAATGTCGTGAAGTTGATTTCGTTCAAAAGATATTTGTTGTTAATGAGATATGGAGGAAAAATTTGAAATAGAATAGTTGTGGAATGATCAACAAATTTGACAAAAATATACAAAATTTCGGTCATCACACTTGTGAGATGTTAAAGTTAAGATAAAAATCCCTACATTTGAATAAATGTCTGAGAAATGAAGAGTTCCTAACAAAGCGTTTTTGATGAGCCCAGTCTCACTTTTTCGCCGCCTGCATGCATGTTTTTAGCCGCCAAGCTATTTAATCGCTTAAATCGCTTAGGCGACGAAAAACATGCATGCAGGCGGCGAAAAAGTTAGAATTGGAGCCCCTGATAAAAACCCAGAGGTAAAGGGACGCACTACAAAAGAATCGTAGTTAAAATTCCCATTGGGAAGATTTATCAAAACAACGGCGGAAATTTTTACCTAGCGATGAATTTCAATTGAAATGCTGCATCAGTCTGGTCACGTGTCGAGTGTTTGTAGCTTAGCAGAAATTGGAACTGTGATGACATCGGCAGCACTGGATTTAGCATTTATTTAGAGTCTGTGCAAGTTTTGCGCGTTCCGTGTAAACTTGTTAGGGAGATTCAATAACTATTTCAGAGATAATTATTTGGTCTTTAAAAGTGCTACTGAAATATCTGGTTACAAAATGCGGTAACGTAGTGTAATATTTCACATTCATTTTTCACAGTAATGTGAGCTTAGGAATACACAGTCATACACACACACACACACGCACATACACACACACATTATTAGAGAGGCGGATTTAAGAATGATTCACAATGCTCTTTAGAATACGTAGCTATACATTATCCAATGGTACCTTTAAAAAACTGTGCATCACTTAGATAATGTAACGACTGATATTGCCTTCAACTGGAATATTTTTAACTAAGCAATTTAGTCACGCATCTTCTGCTGTCTTACAACGTACAAATGACTTGCGTTTATGCAAGTCTGATATTGGGATAGAGAAAAAATTTCACCTTTTGCTAGTTTTCCATCGTTCATCATTTTGCAAATTCTTTTTCAAATAATCCATTCTATAACGACTATGAGCTAAAAATGCGCATTTTTTTCAGCAGCGCATAGAGAACATACAGAAGTAACCTATGAGCACTGCTGTTTAAATAGTCGAAAGCTACTTATTAATGCATTAGTTTACATTTGTTTCAAAATTGTAGCGTAACTTTCTATTAAAGTTGATCACAACGTTGCTACCCTCACAAACTGGCCGAGATCAGTTAGGCAGAGTATTTAAAAAGTTTCTTCCAGTAGAAAAGAGTGTCAAACTTATCGACTTAGCAACCATTTCTGAACCCGTATCCACAATACACGATCAAGAAGATGTGTATCTTTCGTAACTTATTGACTTAGCAACCATTTCTGAACCCGTATCCACAATACGCGATCAAGAAGATGTGTATCTTTCGTAACTTATTGACTTAGCAACCATTTATGAACCCGTATCCACAATACGCGATCAAGAATGTATTTTTCGTATGGTATTCCCAAGTCTCAGAGCTGTTGCACCCTCGAGCCAAAATTCACTTGGGTGGATCTGGAAAAGGTTCAGCATCAATAGCTTTAGAAATTATTTGCGCGCAAACGAACGCAAGATTACGACAGCTGCGTTCAGAACATAATATTTGTCGGCAAAGTGAGGACAAATAACCCCCCTGGGACTTGAAATCACTCACAAAAGGGGTTTGTTTGATCAATAAATAACATCTAGCACTACATAGTTCTCGAAAAAAATGTCTGCAAAATCTTGAGGACAAAAGAGTTGCGCCCATAAAATTTACGAGGAGCACATTCAAGGGTAAGCATTTGTTCCGAAGACTACAGAAAATAAGGTGCCTTCAACTTGCAAATTTATCTTTCTTGTTTTCCGCATGGCAAGAGCTGGGGCACGCTAAGAATTGCGCTGAGGGAGAGATTGGAAAGAACCTGCTCTACGGAGATACAGCAGGGTAGAGGACTCAACGTAGGTTCATACTAGTCTCTTTTTCGTTGACAGTGTTGTTGTGCTTATGTCACGGCAACGAACCAATAGCAGCGCTCATATTGCATCTGGTAGCACTGCTAACCCCAAATCTGGCTCCACTACTGGCCTACCGATATTGCGTTTTGGTGACGTCATAAAGTTTGTTTGACATAAAGCCTTTCTATTGGCTAGCCGGACAAGAGGAGGTAACTTTTCTTTACCTTGATGTACAGTATGTCCTACAAAAGCGAAGCGAGTATTTATTTTCCCGTATGGGTAATAACATCATACGAATACCACAAGCATTTAATTTCAATGAAAATTTTGCTGTATTACCGATTACTACTGATACGGGAAATAATTACGGGTACTACTGATCCGGGAAAATAAATGCTCGGTTTGAGTTTATATGAGACATACGGTGTGCATATTTGGATGCATGCATGGCCGGGAATGCAGGAAATAGTGCATGGAAAATTAATTTGAAAATTTGCCCTAAAACAGTTTTCAGTAAGTTCTGCTCGTTCGTTAAATGTGCAGTTTTCGAATGAGGGTATTACTTACCATCAAAACTAATAAAGTATGATGAGGTCTTACACATTCAATCACAGTATCCGGATATATGTAATTGAGAAATATTATTTCTTCTACTGTGAACGGAGCAGCTTTAAAATTAGTCAATAAATCCCCCACGTAAATAAAATGTTATCGATTACTCAAGTTCAGTGCACAGTAATATTGAAAGATTTAGTTTTTGTGGCATATGAGTCAAAGAGTTTAACTTGATGAACGACGAATGAAGCACCTTGAAGCAGAAACTAAACGCTTTCTGTTATATCTCAGGATGTGCCTTATAAAGTGAACGCCACCGGATGTCTTTGTCTGGCTAGGCTTCGTATGTCTCGGTCACGATCCGTGGGCGGAAACGACCCGACCGCCGGAAGATCTTTGTTGCTTGCGCTTGCCTGACTTCCGGGCAAGACTATTATAAAGAGGAAGCTGTGAGCGACGGAGCTAGTATACGAATAAGTGCCTTGCTGAGCGTATCCTTATCCTGATCCTTAGTCTACACCTAAGGGTACAGAAGTTGAAGCTTCTGCTACAATACCTCAAGTTGTGTCGATAGGACGACACTACACTTTCCTGACCAAGCACTCATATGTATTTAGTTTTAAATGGAAACTGATAAGTTAAAACTGACACCACGGTAGAAGAAACAAGGTAGGGTCATTTCTTTGGGAGAAAATACACCTCCTCTTATTCAGCTAGCCAATAGAACGGTTTCATTTCAAACAAGCCTTATGACGTCGTCAGTGCGACACGTCGTTAGGCCATAGCGGTGCCAGATTTGGGGCAAGCAGTGTTGTCAGATGCCATATGAGCGCTGCTATTGGTTTGTTGCTATGACGTAAGCAAATCCACACGGTCGACGAAAAAAGACTGGTTTTACCCTACCTTCTTTTTTCCCGCCGTGACTTGAGGAGGCCATAAGAGCAAGAGAGCTGGGCCGCAGGAATGCAATAAAGGATCACGGTCCTGTGATCTCGGCTTCGGTGAGCAAGCAGCCCAACATCACAGGTTGCTGTTGTCCCCAATTTTGCATGCGTTTTCATTGCTGGCTGGCCAGTGTCAAATTCTCATAATAAAACTCGACTATGATGAAAAACGCTCGACGGCTGGAATGAAACCAGAGCTCGAAAGGAACGTGAATAAATCTAATTTTTGTGAAGTATGTTCATAAAATGAGACCACTTCCTGGTTATAAAGTTTGGGTAAAGGAATTCAACTGGTTTGTCTTCAATGTATTCTGTGTAAATCATATACCAAATTCTCGATGTTTCCCCTCCAATAAACAAAATTATTAAATTTCTGAGTGACCAAAATGCAGCTAGGACTGTTTCATTCTCGAGTGTGATGTTGCGATGGAAGATTGACTAGATCCGTAGTTGAAGTATTTTCTTAGTGTATGAGTATCTTTCTCAAATCAAATGATTCTCGGGGACGCATTTTTATAATACAACTGATATAAAAAACTTCAAAGATCAGAAATAGTATTTTCCGATAGGATAAGTTTTGCAAGTTACATATTCATTGGATCTTCTATTCCTACAATTATATTTATAAGCGTCTCTCACCTTTGAAGGATTTCCAGTAGTTGAAGGGACGTATCATCTCCACGGGAAATTATTTCCAGCCAAAATTTTTAATTTCAATTCCTTACTCCCAATTTTCAATAAAAAACTGCCATCTTCGTCCATCACTCTCAAATTATTTTAAAGCCTGAACTATAGCATGAGAATTGAACTTAACAATTTACGCGCATTGAAGCAACACTTGAAACACTAGACTCGCTAGGTTCACACTGCCTACCTGCAATCCAGAGAATATTCTCTACTTTTCATTTCCAACGTAGGAAAATTACACACAATGTTTTTGCAATCCATGAATCAAAAGGGGAGACGCTAATTTTCGAGTCTCATGGGGCTACTCTCTTTAGTATATTCTGAACTGAATTTCTCACGACATGTGGTGGGCGACTTCTCCAGCGTATTCCTACCTTCAAGATATTCAGAGCATTCCTGTCCTAAATTTAAACCTGTACTGAATATCTCAGGACAGAAGGTGGCATCTTGCATACGGACACCTTCAGTGTATTCCTATCTTCAGGATATTAGTGCATTCATGTCATAAATGTATTACTGTATGGAATATCCCATAATATGACGGGGTATCCTGCATACAGGCGACTTCTCCAGTGTATTCATATTATCTGGATATTCAGTGCATCTCGGTCATCTGTTTATTACTGTGTGGAATATTTCATGACAGAAGGTGGTATCTTGCATACAGGCGCTTTTTCAGTGTATGTATTCCTGTTTTCAGGATATTCAGTGCAATCTTTTCCTGTATGTATTACTGTATTAAACATCTCACGACATGAGGTGGTATCTTGAACACAGGGGCCTTCTTTTTTACGCAAGGAAGCTAGTTTATTGTTCAGTGTAAAAGAACCGCTGGTAAACTTTACTTTGAAGAGCTTTCATCAGCGTATTTTACAGGCGTTGAGGCCAGATCTTCGATTACGTAGAAGCCACAACATATCTGGTCACAATTATAAGGTTGTTTCTAAGGATAATCTTCAAAATAATCCGCAATTTCAAAGGGCGGCAAAATTGAGAAGCTTGTTTTACGCGAGAAATTAAAAACCTCTTCCTCTGGAAGCTGGAAAATTCATGATATCGTTATATAATCGAGACAAGTATTAAATAAAGTAACCAAGATGTGTCACTCATGAATAATGTTCTCGCATAAAAGGCGGCCATAAAACTACCACCTTATCACTCTAAGTTTTCTTGGCCACCTGCCATTTTACTCTAAGTTTTCTTGACCACCTGCCTTATCACTCTAAGTTTTCTTGGCCCCCTGCCCCATCTTTATAAGCTTTCTTATCCATTCGGTTTATTACTCGCAGCTTACTTGAGTATCTGCTTTATCGCTCTAAGCTTTCTATCCACTGGCTTTTCACTTTAAGTTTCATCGACCACCTGATTTTTCACTCAAAGTTTCATTGCCCACATGCTTTCCAGTCAAGCTTTCTTGACCACCTGTCTCAGAGCCCTTTTTATAGCAGCCTGCTCCACTGCAACCTTTGCCCAGAAGCTCAAATTGATTTCCAAATACTACCAGATAGTCACCAGGTTAACCAACTTGATCTCTAATAAGTCTGGACAAAAAATTTTTGATACCCACAAAGATGCTCCTCAGAGGGCCTCATGTCAACTCCCGGCTCAAATCGACGCCAGGATTAACTCTGTTTGATCGCAAATGAAATGCCTCAGGGAGAATTATTTTAGAATCCTGTACCGTGCATCAAGGTTACGTAGGCAAAGCCCGTCAGGAGACACAAACATGACAGAAGTTGGCATGTATTCGGTTTGCATGTTTGTGTGTATTTGCATGTTTACATGCATTTGTTTTGCAGGTATGCTATAAATTAGCGACGAAAAACAGTCCTTTCCGGCCCAATTTTTAAGTATTTAAGAGCCATTCCCTCTGCAACTAAGCTGTAGTGATGTATCATTTACCGTGTTTTTCCAATCAAAATTATTGCTTCACTTTCACGGCACGATGCAATTTATAAAGTTCATCGAGAAATAGAGATTTCGCTGAATAGTTCGTTTGCTGTGTGTTGTCAGACTGCGGGCAGTGCTCCGAAATGTGGCCTTTCTGCTCAGTGATCTCGCAATATTTTTGGACAAATCTCTACAGCAGCCACCGGGTCTGTCAACATTGGGTATAGCTCCCGTAATGGCGCTCTCGCGACCGCAATAAAATATCATTGTTTAACTTCTCTTGCTGACTTCCGCGGGATGTTTTCCTGCCGAAGGTTGTGTCTGTAGGGAGACGAATTATTGTTGCTTGCACGTGGCACAAAAAAGGTGTACTTGAAATCATCTTCTTATGTGTTTAATGTAAAATTAAGGGCGGAAATGAAGACGGAGCTTGAGATATGAGGAAAGTTATAAAACTGTCAAAAATAATTTGTTTTTGGGTGTGTATAAATCAAAACTGATCACTGTCACGTTCAGTAAATGCTACGAATTACCTTTGCAAGTGTTTATCGAATTTGAAATTTAGTCAAGCAAACATTCTAAGAATGAAAGAAGACATGCGAAAGTATGAAATTACCAACTTATAGCAAAAATATTATTGATATAATTAGAACTTCAGGTTTTGTAGTGGCTGTGTGCGAGTAAGTAAAGAATGAAAGCTTTGCTCGGCACATGAGTGCAAATCAGTCACATTATCTTATAATCTAACGGTTCCTCTACAGACGAAGCATAGTACCGAAAACACAACCAGAGTTAATGCTGATGATTCATACATTTCGTTCACTCACTGCAAATTGTGTCTGAGCGCAATTCAGGAATCCGTTTCGCTTTAAAAGAACAATAAAATACAAATTTTGTTCCGAAGTCAGGGGGACTGCCAGTTTTGACAGTTATATGAACCATGCAGAGTACAGTTATTTCATCACTCTTTGCCTGCGCTGCGACAAAGACAAAAAATGACAACCCATCCTGTGTTGCGCGAGTTTCTGTTTGGAACATTTATTTAGGCTTTTAATCTTAAATAGGATGGCGTAACGGGACGGTTTAATTGGGCCAATTCTTAACTAAATAGCATGGCCTAATTGGACATTTTAAGGCTCAAAATACTTATTTTCTTGAACAGATTTCCATCTACAGACTATGTCGTCTAAACCGTCACACCTTTTTTTATTTAATAACTGTATATAATGCACTTCGACTATAATCGTTAATAATAGCAGCAATTTTAACGTACCCTGAAGTTACAAGTGTTCTAGTTAGTACTCATGAATCACAAGGATTTCCTCAACACCAAATAAAAGATTTGATAAAAGTCCAATTTACAGTATCCCCAGAGGAGGAATTTTTACAACTCCGGAGTAGCTGTGTTGAACAATCATAATCTATTAAAGCATTCCTAGTATTAAAGACTAATTCTTTATGGCACCGTAAGCATAAACATAAGTAGTTCGATATCCTAAATTGATCACCGATATTTTTGAATGTCAAAAGTCTACGGATTTTACTTCTAACATTCAATTACCTCTCCCGGATGTTCAACACCAATAATCTACGGAATTTAAAACATGTATTTCATTTACTCAGTTACCCGGTTTTCGGTTGAACAACGACCATGCATGGCATTGTTTAACCATTCTTTCCCGGACTGTGGAGACTAGGCCACATACCGCTCCCACTGAGGGTGTGCCCAGCACCTAAATTTTTAGTAAAATGAATTTAACGGCAATTTAACTCTCGTAAATGACCTCAGCTGAATTCTAGGTTGTAAATTCGAAACGAAATTTCATTAAGTAAACCTTTTAGAACAACAATACTGTCATATTATAATTGAAGGAGGAGGGCAGATTAGTCGATCGTATTATTTTATATGAAAACATTTTGGTTTGATGTAGACCACCGTAAGTCGACATTTCAACCGTCAAAACATTTTGGCTTTATGTAGACCAACGCAAGTCAACATTTCAACAGAGTAATCTATTCTGAAACAGATACACTGGAGGACGAGCGACGACTCTGTCTGTGGGTCGATGCACATCGCACAAAGACAGTTTCTTTGAAGCCAAGACTACGTTTAGATTTCCTCGGGCTTGCATTCAATGAATCATTTGGTGAGATGAAGGAACAGGTCGATGTCAGCTGCACGTTCTGAACACATAAGCTCGTATTTGACTGACGTTTCATCGGTGTCAATGGTTTAATTCACGAATTATCCCCGCTCGCGGCAAGCTTAGCTGTGAATAAATGAAGGTTACCATCACTGTTTTAACTGGACGGCAGATGATTAACCTTGAATTTAAATTCTGTAAGGTAGTTCTATAAGCGAGATTCACCAGTTTTGTTGCTCGTGAGGAATTAAAATGAATGTGTTACAAATTCATTGGCTTTGTCTCCTGTATAATGAAATATTGAGGTCCCTACTCTGATTTGCTTCCATTAAAAAAGTATTTCTCGAACCTAATGTTCGATGTAATACTCAATTTTGTTTGGCAAGAAGGAGATAATTATTTGTACGGTATGCAAACCACGCAAAGAGTATATTTGCTGGTGTAGATAATAATTCAGGCTGTGACATATGAATATTTTTCTTTTCAAAATTAAGGGAGTAAACAATGTGTTCCACTCAGTTTGAGTAAATAAGAGCAAGATTTAGTCTTAAAATGAACCAATTTAAAATTAATGACACAGAATGACACAGAATGACACGTTCCTTGAAGCTCATTTTTGCTACCTCGAAGCTATTCACCATAAATTGAAAATACAAATTTCGTATTCAACAACCGGGAAAGAAAATGCGAATCAAACTTAGTGAAATGGACAAAAAAGTTACTCAACTGAATGTGAGCTTAAATATGATGTTTTCAATGATGCAATTTATTTTAATAAACAGAAAAAACCATCCCCATTTTTAGGTAAATTTCATTAATTTACGCTTAGTCCAGCACCAAAGCTCCTAAATTGTCCTTCTAAATTAATTCGAGTGCTACATTAATGTGAGTTACTTTTTAAGCCTCCAAATGCAGATGTTCTTTTTGCCCATAAGTATCATGGCTACGCGTGTCTCAGTGTGGATGTGTGACGCTGCGCCGTCTTGCTGAAAGTAACATAAATTACATAAAGATAAGTTCTTCATTTTCATGCTAGGTGCACGACATGAATTAAGAAAAGAGAAATTCAGAATTTTCATGCTAGGTGTACTACATAAGATAGATGTACTGAGTAAGCCAAGGTATGCTTGCCCAGTGTAAGTCTTTCGCAGAAATTTAATTTTTTACAATCAGTTAGTGACACTTATCATGGGAATTAACCTCCATAAATTAGCACGCTTTGTGCACATCACTTGAGAATTTTTTAGTCCTTAGTCTACGCAATTAGTCTGCTGACAGGTTTTTGGCTGGCTCTCTAAACATGTTTTGTAATTTCAGACTACAGTGATACTATGTGTTGATGCATTTATATTTCAAGACGCCAAATTTCTGTGGCATTTACATAGAAGCCCTGACTATAAAATTTACGTCATTTTTGAGGGATTAAGCGTGTTTACATGAAGACAAATTTGCTTGCATGTACAGAAATGAACCAAACAAAAGTGCATCTCCTAGATTTAGACAAATGAAGCGTAACAAGGAAACCTCAGTTGCTGCGCTAGCCTAAACATCCACAAACAACTTCGACAAATAATTGAATGATAGATGACTTAAAAAGTTCCCATTGGGGAACTGATCGAGGTTGACGGTCAAGCCCGAACAGGTGACAAAAATCAAGCCATTACCCGAAGTACTGACTTTTACCTCAATGTTAGCCAAGGGTATTTTACTGAAACTCCCCCACCTCCAGCTCTGAATATTTAGCAGCCGATAACCAACGTTATAATGCCGGCGGTAGAAGTCAATAATATTTCATCTTTTTGCAGCCGTACAAACCAGCCAAACTTGACGCCCTGACTCTCCCTGTACCCAAAGAAATAGCATAAATAAAAAATAAAAAGCATAGTAACTGGACTAAGCTCGCTAAACTGAAAGCCATCGAATGCCACACTAATTAAAAAAAAGAACTAATAGTTGTATAAAAATTTTCACCTATACGACCCAACATCTATCATCAGTAAAACAGTAAAAAGAGTGCTCCAAATTAAAAATGAAAACACTTCTAAACCCAAAATTTTGTTTTAGGCACTCGGGGCGAGTTCCGGGAACAACGCAGCTGTCCCACAAATCTATTTGACTTCTTTGGGAAATGTAAGCCGAACCTTCAACTCCACGAAAGCCACTGCCCTCTTACATGTATCTTGGCCATCAGAAAACCTTCAATAAAGTTACCCACGAGAGGGCAGTGCACAAAGTGGAAGCCCTTGGTAATCAAGCGAAATGCTCTCGGTGGACGCCCAATTGGCTTGCTGGTCGCACTCAAAGAGTTACGATTCGCAAGCAATTTGGTGACTGGACAATCAGTTGACTTCAGGTGCTTCACGAGGAAGCGATCAGGTCCTTTACTCTCCATCATTTCTATCAGTGATCCTGATTTCGGAGCCGTCAGTATAACATGTAACAGAACAGAAGATGACACGAAACTTACTCTACACCATCTCTATCAGTGACATTGACTTAGGAACCGTCAGTAAAAATAACAGAAGATGACACGAAACTTACTCTTCATCATCTTTATCAGTGACCTTGACTTAGGAACCGTCAGTAAAAAACAGATGATACGACACTAACTCTACATCATCTCTATCAGCGACCCTGACTTCGAAACCGCCAGTAAAAATAACAGAACACTAGATGATACGAAACTTCGCCAGTTCACTGAACGAAACAGAAATATAATGCAAACAGACATGAACCATCTTCTGCATTGGATCAAAACCTGTGCAAAAGCTCAAAAAACGTTCAGTAATGCACTTTGGAAGTTATGATCGACACTTCACGCTTCATGAATGATACTTCAATCCAGTCTAACTTTTTCGCCGCCTGCATGCATGTTTTTCGCCGCCTAAGCGATTGAAACGCTTAAATCACTTAGGCGGCGAAAAACATGCATGCAGGCTGTGAAAAAGTTAAACTGGGAATCAAAGTAGTAGACCAAGTAAGAGATCTTGGCGTCACTCTCACCATGGACCATAAGCATGGCAAACGACCTCTCTAACCTCTAACACAGAGTTGAACAAAAAACTTCTGGCCAACCAAATCAAACAATGAATGCATTACACAAAATAATGAAGGTCATCAAAAAATGAAATGTGCGAAAATTTTTACAAGACCATTTCGAGCTTCAGCCTATGTATTATCAGCTGCCAGCCTACGTATAAATAATGAAACTAATTTCTGTAAATCACTAAAACTCTGTCACAGGATTTTGAGGTTAAAATAAAGTTACACAATTTTCATGATGATCAGAGAGTAGTAATGTATGTAATATGTAATGCATTACTGGTCTCTCATTCATTGATTTCAAGCAGAACAAGTAGTTTTTCGTCGTAAAATTCCATGTTGAATATATAATTGGTTTTGAAATACATACCATTTATTTAGCACCCTAAGTCTGCAAGTTATTTCAATGTGAACCTTTGGTCCAATACTGTGCATAAGTCTATCAATCTCAATCAACGGACTTCATCTTCGTGACATGAAATCTTCATTCATACGCTTAGAGTGCTCAGAGTACGCACTCACTAGGCTCTCATGCGTACGAAATTCCCTTCTAATTTCTAAATAGAACATGCATTGCTCGTGTGCTATCTAATTTAATCCTGCTTCGCCGTTATTGGATATGAGAGGCCGCTCATGAGCCAAACCGAGAGCAAAAGGGATTATGACACAAAAGACTCGAGTACCTTAGGAGCTGCCGCCAATGCTCGCAGAAATTGAGCAGCCTGGATAGAGACATCGACGTGTTGGGCTAAATGGAAGGCAAAGTGAGCTGCCCCTTTAACGTCCCACAGAACTATTCGGTCTTCTTTCGACAATAGCATTAACATATTTTACTTCTCGTTAAATTTATTCCCTAATGTGTTCTTTGAAGTTCATTGCCGAGAAAACAAGGTAAGGTCAAACCAATCTTTTTTTCAGCGACTGTGTGGGTTTGCTGACGTCATGGGAACGAACCAATAGCAGCGCTCATGTTGCATCTGGTAACACTGCTACCCCCAAATCCGTCGCCACTTTGGCCTAACAACATGGCGTTTTGGTGACGTCACAAAGTTTGTTCGAAAAAAAGCATTTCTATTGGCTAGCCGAACAAGAAAAAGTGTATTTTTCCCCATAGAAATGACCCTACCTTGTTTCCTCTACCGTGGTACCAGCTCCTTCCTCATCCTGTAATCGGTGACTATTTGATGTCAGTGCCAGTCTTCATTGATTATGGTTGTAATAACGGTAGTCTATCAATCTCAATCATAAATTGAGAACATAAATACGGACGTTAATGGGTTAACCTTTGACATTCATTCATGAAACTTGCGTACGATTCGATGGGTGAGCAGCTGTAGTACGTGACATGTAATCGTAATTGTCTCTAATGAGTCAATTGACTTCCAGACTTCAATGGCAAATTTTTTAATAAAGAAACTGAGTCGATTTCTTCATCAGCCAACAAATTTAATAGAGTTTAAAACCTGTTGTCTAAATAAATTATATCTACAGTTTAATTTGTTGGAGAAAAAATTTGCGTCCATTCATAACTCTCGTGTTTTTTTTTGGCTTTGTAGCTTTTTTGCTTGCGTGTTATCGTCAACACTGCTTTCAGTTGTAACACTGTACAAGTTTCAACACTCTGCTTTTGTAATAGTTTAGAATGAATATTCAGGTTCCTTAAACAAATATATATATATATAAGGTAATTCAAGTACTCCAAAAATGCATAAAGAGAAATTCACGTTCAGTTGGTCCCAAATTATCTTATTTTTCTCTCAAGCTGTATTGTAGATACTCTCAGTTACAAATCTCCATTTGCATTCACATTGGATATAAAGTAAGGGAAATGTAAGCTTATTTTAAAAGTATGATTGAAATCAAGCAGCCTTATCCGACGAGGGGCTTAGTTAATTGTAAAAAAACTGACCCCTCTAGCAAAGCATAAAAGTATCGCAGTGCATAAAAAATGTTACCTCGATGTTTCCTTTGTATGCTTTGAAAATATTCACCCATATTTTCCTTGACTCAGGACCAAAAGTTACACAGATATTCTAGATGGAACAAAAAGTCTTCTTGCTCCTTAAAGAAGAGACTTGTATGTCTGAAGAAAGAGATGATAATTGTGGTGATGGTTCCTACGTTCGTTCATGTTTTTTGTGCTTTTTTTCCCTGCTTACTATTCATATTCAAAATACTAGGAACAAGAAATTTTCTGGAATTTGGAACCTTATGCTTAAGCTTCCGAGCTGAAAGTACATCGATAGGGAGCAAGATCTGGCATTCTCTCTTCCTGTTCCTCCTAAGTCACTTTTTTGTTGTCTAAAGGAGCTTAGCTTACGTCTTTTTTAATCGATGCTGCGATCTCTGCAACTTCCCGAGGAATCTCTGCAATTACTGCCCTCGCAGTGACCACTTTTAAAAACTACTCTCTGTTCTATTGAGGCGATCGCGTAGCGTGGCCACGTCGATTTAGAGCGAGTCTGAATCGACGTGGCTACGCCATGCGAAATTTATCTTCCTGATAAAAAATTTTGAGTTGGAGTATTTTTCAGACAAGATTTTAGACGGTCATACACCGCTGAAGTAGCATGAGCTGTGCAAATTGGGTAAACAAATGCGTAAACTGCCGTGTAGCGTAAATTGTTTGAAAACGCAGCTTCTGTTTAAAGTCCAGCTCTGCAGCCACCCACGCGCAAGCCAGTCCGCAAAATCAGGCTCGGTATGGCAGCCAAAATGCTTCGGCATCGTTTTTTTTCAGAGCTCGGACTGCGGAGAGGTGATTAACTCCGTGATTTTTGCAGCCCTGATGTGAGCACTTCAGAGTTGGTAGAAAGTCATTAGCTTCTTAATTGCATGGACTTGATTTGCTTTCGTATCCTCCGGATATTTTGCCCTTTTTCGAATTTTCCACGCGCACAAAAAAAGCGTTTGTCGAAAAATTCTAGGCTTTATGCGCACTTTAAACCTCCCTCTTTATCAGTCTTTAGCCATCGTGCCAGTTTATCTTTCACGTAAATTTGAAAACTCACACGATGTAGATATTTTCAATGACATTGCAATTTTTCAACTAAAACGATGTTGGCAAAATGGTGTAAATGATTACTCTGATTTTATATTTCTTGAGAAAAAATTGATGCTATCAAAACTGTGTACATATTTTTCGCGATATTATATTTTTATTTGTACCAAAATAATGCAAGAAACACGGTATGAATATTTTCCACGTTTTAATTGACTGTTTAGTCTTTAACTGTGATAATACACATGCTGTGTTGTTAGCTAATTTTCATTCCGAAATTTACGAAAGCAATTTATGCGCATGCGCTAATGAGGGGCGAGTGGTGACTGCAAGAGGCGCGAGTGGTGAATTCAAGAGACGTGAGTGGTAAGTTCAAGAGGCGTGAGTGGTGAGTTCAAGAGACGTGAGTGGTAAGTTCAAGAGGCGTGAGTGGTGAGTTCAAGAGGCGTGAGTGGTGAGTTCAAGAGGTGCGAGTGGGGAATTCAAGAGACGTTAGTGGTAAGTTCAAGAGGCGTGAGTGGTAAGTTCAAGAGGCGCGAGTGGTGAGTTCAAGAGGCGCGAGTGGTAAGTTCAAGAGGCGCGACTGGTAAGTTCAAAAGGCGCGAGTAGTGACTTCAAGAGGGGCGAGTGGTGAGTGCAAGAGGCGCCAGACCCGTAAACTGGAGCGCCAAAATTGCCCATCCTCTCTGTCGTAAGATTAAGACTAAATTGTGCGACAATCTCTTCAAACCAGCAATTTCTAATTTCCCCCCACGAACAATTTTACTTTCCCTTCACAAACAATCACTGAATTTTGGGGTACGGTAAATGAAGTGGTGTTTGTTGAGTGCAGCGAGTGACATGATTTGCCTGCCTGGTGTGGACAGGTAAATAGAAGTGTCACTGAAGTTGACGGAGAAAATTTTTCGTGAAGCAAATTTTTCAAATTCTATCAATGTCATCACCATCAATAATCATTCATTCCATAGTGGTATGTAATTTTGTTCGTATTTAGTCTTCAGTGTCTCACAATTGTGGACGGCTTCGTTATTCTGCCTGTAGAAATAACCTATTCTTGCGAAGCACTGTGAAATTAATATGTAAATGATTTTAAAATACCAGCTTTTTTGCATGCGCAGTTTAGGCTATATGTCATAGACTGTTGCGTGCGCAATTAGGTTTAGCAAATACAATGAAAGATTTTTTAGCACAGCTGTAAAATGCAATTTAGAACAAGAAACATCAAATTTAAAGCATTTTTCAAACGTTGTAAGCTCGGTCTAACGAAGCCTTGGAAGCTCGGTCTAATGAAGCACTCATACAAAGCGAAACTTTAACACTGCAAACAATTTTATAAACAGTTTTTGCCACACTTTGTCTACCTTGGTTGGCACTGAAATATTGTGTGGTGGAATTTTCATTTTTGGGAAGCGTGTCAAATACATCCATCATGATAGTTGAAAAATTAAAGGTCAACTGTACATGTAAACGCAGATTGAAACTCGTACGCCAACTACTACAATAATTTATCATATACTTTACACTTTAGCGGTTTCTACGAATGTGAATTTTTTCACTGTTGTCATTTATAATTTAGAACCCACCTGTAGAATGAGAAATTACCAAATTCTTCGCCTACTCTTAAAAATAAATGTGTATTATCATTGGAATTATGAGCGTCTATTAACAACTTGGGTAGGCAGGATACAGGTTTAGAGAACTTAACGCACTTGCGAACATAGAAATGATGGATTCGGAGATACTTTTACGCTCGACAGTAGAAGTACAGCTACGAATACCTCTCAGAGCTCATGTCGAGCATGACTAGTGCAGGTGCCACTCACAGTTCATGTTGAGCATAGCTCTGTGTTGCCACTCACAGTTCATGTTGAGCGTAACTCTATGTTGGCACTCACAGTTCATGTCAAGCATAACTCCATGTTGCCACTCACAGTTCATGTCGAGCATAACTCTATGTTGCCACTCACAGTACATGTCGAGCATAACTCTATGTTGCCACTCACAGTTCACGTTGAGCATAACTCCATGTTGCCACTCACAGTTCATGTTGAGCATGACTCGCGTCATGATGGGCTGCGAGAGGCGGTTGTTGGAGACGTGGCAGGTGAAGTGGGAGGCGGCGTCCTGCCGGTCAGCTCGTGCCAGGAACAGGGTACAGCTCCAGCCCCCGTCTGAGTTGCGTATTGTCTGCAAGCCGGGCAGCCGCACCTGCCCTCGCCACCACTCGATCTGGGGGGCCGGACTCCCTGTAATTTGAAACGAAAAAAAATTTTTACTTTTCTACCAATTCGAAAAAAATTATTATGGGTATTAACACTCATGGAGTGTTTATTTATTGTATTCTAGTGTGCACGGCTCGTCAAAATGACAGGATTCAATACCTTTTTTGAAATAAATTTCCAGATGAAGATGACAAACAAATATATCCATCCTAACGGTACTCGTGACAAAAAATATTCTTGTACTTGTGCACCGGTGAAACTTGCATCACAGATACGGTCATTAAATGTAACTATCCCCATGAGCGTGACAGAGAAATGGAAGAAGCGGACACCAAACAAATAAACCAAAGGTATTATTAGGTAGTAGCAGGACCCGTGGAAATTCCTCGGACAGTGTCATCGTTAATTAATGAAAGCAGACGAGGTCGTTCGCTCCACTTTCACGTGCCCTACAACACAAAATTCTCAGTCTAGATCAGAAATGCAGTTTTCCGACGCATCTACATAGCTACCAATTGATAAAAATAGTTGGCGAAAAGAGTGGTTTTCGACAGAAATTTAATTATGAAGATTTTTTTGACATCTTCGTGGGAACATGGAGCTGAAGCATGGAAATCATAAAGGAGTTTATTAGACGTAAAAGCTTGAATTGAAAGCAAAATAAATATCAAAAATTAATAGATGAATTTGATACAAATGAATTTGAATACGTTTGAGGTACAGAATCAAAACGTCAGCCGCAATTTCACGAGAAAATTTTAACTAGAGAGACTAATCGGGATAGGTTCGGTTAGGATAAGTTTCACAGGCTAGGATAGGTTAGGATAGGAAAAGTTGGCGTAGGTTAAGTTATGTAGACGGAATTTTTTCACGGCTCCCTCTAGCTTAACTCTCTCGAACCTGTAAAGGGAAATTATTTTAAATGCAATAGTCCCTTACAATTGCTTAAATGAATTAAATTGACGATAAAACTTGTAGAATTTATTTGAAACAGTAAACACTGTTACACTCGACAGTAGAAGTACAGGTACGAATTTTTACAGGAAGATTTAAAATAATCAGATTTAAAATAGTAAGAATAATTTTCATGACAGCTTTAAAGCCTTTTGTACTCATTCATCAGCAATGCATTGATGTACAGTGACAATATTAACATATGTACCGTATGTAATGAATATTACCATGTATACAGTGTGTAATGAATATTACCATGTATACAGCATGTAATGAATATTACCATGTATACAGCATGTAATGAATATTACCATGTATACAGTGTGTAACAAACGCTTTCAGATAATCACTCAACTAACTGTCAGCAAATGTCTATAAAAAACCAAGGCTCTCTCACAGAATCATTTTGAACTAAAAAGAACCATTTCAGTGACGCAAGACTTGTATTCCCCTTTATATTTAAAAGGAAAATATCAACTTTAATTTAAAATAAAGCTACACAGGAAGCTACACAGGATGCTCTGCTACTTCAAACTTGATTTCCCGATGATGATGAAATTACAAATATCTTTTATGAAGATTTTGTCCACTCATATGTAGGAATATTAATGACAGTAATGCTGCTAATCCAACTCAGCTCCTGAACTATGTAGATCACGTCCATGAACATAACTCTTTCTCTTCTGAGCCAGATAACGAAGCCAAAGTTCTTAATTATGTAAACACTCTGAAAAATCTATCAAGCGAATGAAATCGTTCTCTGCTGAAGCATTAAAAGGCATATCTGATTCAATAGCACAGATCATTTCAGAAGCAGTTGATCAATTTATTCTATTTGTAATTTTTAAACTCGATCAGAAGTGCGTTTGTAACTCCAATTGCTAAAAATGATGTAAATTTGCATGGAACGTTTCTATCGTAATGATTTCGAAACTGAATCGTTGGCTTCTGCATTTAGCTCAGAGATTTTTCTGATTCTGTCACAGGATTTGATTCCAGGTAATTCTCGGGAGGATTTGATTCATCAAGCAAAGAGGCTTTGGCAACATTAGTTATTTATTCCATTGCAAAGGAATTTCATTAACATCAATTTTTGCAATGCGGAAAAATAAAATTCTTCTTAATTTAGAGACTCAAGACTTGCTCAACAAAACTCTTGACACGAGCCGCCAACTTATGTCTCTCGATCAATGAGCTGAAGGAAGGATGAAAGCCAGAACGAGAAACGAAGTGTGCAGTTCTAGACTTGAACGACGTGTCCGACAGCCATCTTAAGTTCAGGACTTGCGCTGTCATTATTTCAAAACACTCGCCACCACAATTAAACTAATGTCTCTCGATCAATAGGTTCAATAAAGGATGGAATAAAGGATGAAAGCCAGAACGAGAAACAAGCTGCGCTTGCTACAGACTTTAATGACGTGCCCGACAGTCATTTTAACCCTCTACCGCCTAATATTTCTACTCATATTGCCGGTATCATAACCACCGTTATTAGACGTGGCTCTAGCATCAGGTTGTCTCCAACATCACATTAGAGACGAACTGCAACTCGGCAGTGAACTTCAAAAAATACATAAGAGCATCTACTTGACGAGAAATAAAATATACGAGCAGTTTTATTGAGTGTACCATGTGGGGAACGTGAGGCGGTAGAGGGTTAAAGCTAAGGACTTGCGCTTTCATTATTTTGAAACACTTACAATTCAAACTATTTAAACAATTTATGTACCACAAGCGATACATAAGTAGATTGTTTCTCAAGTCCACTACAATGGTTAAATTTGAGTATAGCTACCTGTGAGCCCGAATAAGTTCGATGACTGCTAGGTGACTTCTTATAAGTTCACCGATTTCTTACCACCATAACTTGCTCCGTCATTATTTCGAAACTGTTAATTTCGAAACACCCCCACAACGACATTAATTTGAAACACTCACCACCATAAGGTCATTATTTCGAAACACTCATCACCATAAGGTCATTATTTTGAAACACTCACCACCATAACGTCATCACTTCTAAACACTAACCACCATAACGTCATCACTTCTAAACACTAACCACCATAACGTCATCATTTCTAAACACTCACCACCATAGCGTCATGATTTCTAAACACTCACCACCACAACGTCATCATTTCTAAACACTCACCACCATAACGTCATGATTTCTAAACACTCACCATCGTAAGGTCATTATTTCGAAATACTTATTACCGTAACGTCATTATTTCGAAACACTCACCACCATAAGCCGAACAGGTGAGAGTGAGTCGTTCGTCTTGGTTGATGGGACCGACGACAACGACACCCTCTTCGTTAGGAGACAGAGACTCTCCCCGACTTCCATCGTAGTCGATGACGATGGAGTGAGGCGGATCTGTTACAAGTGAGGAGCTGTCGTGAATAATGAGAATCTGAATGTTAAGCAACCTTTAAGAACAAAGGGCCGTTCCTCACGCTTCAAACAGCATTGATTCGAGTGTTTTGACACAGTTGTGATAGAAACATGAGTCTCGTGTGACAGACGAGCTCTTCTAAATGGGCTCAAGGACAGAAACCAGTTCACGTTGTTTCTTATTACTCGGGGTTCATGTTGTTACTTATTCTTAAGAATCACGCTCCAAAATAATCATCCAGCAGCATTGTATGTAGTATTGATTTTAAGAAAGCTTCTCAAACCAAAATCTTCGACTGGAGACAATCAGAGGTTACATTGGAAAATGTACAGACATTTATACCTACACCTTACACAGATAATATGGAAACTGGCAATAAAAATCTGTGGAATAGATTGAGTTCGTCTTTACTGTGCATCATACCTGGAAGGAAGTAGTCTAAAAGGGAATAAAATGTTAAAATATAGTAAAACAAATATTTTTATTTTTGCCGCGCTCATATGGCGGGACTTTTAAGAATTTTTGCTTATTTCTCATCATATGCGTTTGAGAACGTACTAGAACGTACTAGAACGTTTGAGAACGTACTAGAACGTACTAGAACGTACTAGAACGTACTAGAACGTACTAGAACGTTTGAGAACGTACTAGAATATTTTATCTCTCATTCATGCAATAGTTTAAATGAGGCTCAATTCTCAAAGTTTTCAAAATCCTGAACTCATCACGCAAAGAAGATAGCGAAGTCAGCTAATCGAGACCAACATAAACCAAAATGGCTTTCATGTTGTTGGGGACTTTCCGAAAGAGCCAGCTTACATGCCGAAAATAACTGAGATAAATTGCAAAATTTCCTGAAAGTGTAAATGTTCAATATTTGCATAGTGTAAACGTTCAACGTTTGCATACCCTAAACGCTCAACGTTTGCGTAGCGTAAACGTTCAACGTTTGCATAGTGTAAACGTTCAATGTTTGTAGTGTAAAATTGTTATATTCTGGAAGCAACTACGCAAAATAAAAATAATGTTTCTACAGGCCTTGTGAATGCCCTCAGTAATCCTGAATAGAGGCCTTAGTTTTTGTCTCCAATCCTTTCTTACTCCCCAGTATTGTTCACCAGAGGTAAATAACCTAGGTTCAATATCAATTCCATTTTGAATAAAACGATAAAAATTCAAATTAAGTAAATTCAACCATTGTCGTTTGTTCTAAAGGAAGGAGATTATCAATCAATGGAAAGTGACACAACCCAATAACTATTTTGGCGAACTATTCATTCACTAAACATTTCAAACTGTGAAAAATAGGCTAACTGTGAGGTCACAGCTTACCAACGGCTTTTGTCATCTGCTTTTGAGTCACCGCCAAAAAAATTCAATTGGCCTGACGACAGCGTCAAAAATATGGAACTTTTTGTAGACCATTCTCAAAGCTGTATATTTTTACATTTCTAGATTAAAGATAAGACTATAAATTTCACGAAGAAACTCAGATGAATAAATTCTATAACAATATCGTTTAACAAATATTCAGTTTTAGGTTGATCCCATTTCAACTCTGACGAGGTGTTGACTTTGACAAAAAACTTCTTCAATCCTGAAAATTCTCACACTTCTAACTGTTAAGATTCTCCCAATGGGATGAGTGGCGCTTTGTTCTCGCAAGGTCACGTTGTGCCTGGAAATGAGGCAAAATATAAAATTCTATAAGTGTATTTACGCTTTCATTCCATATTATCTGCGTTAGTTTGAGACTTTGTTGACATGTAAATACGAACGACGCAGCAGACATGAATCTTGAAAATGAAATCAAACTTTTAAGTCGTTTCTTTTTAATTTTCTTGGATTTCAAGAGACGAATTTAGAAGGGAATAATCTAAATGGGATTTCTCTGTACTAACGTCTTTTCACTTGCCAAGTAACGTAAATTCATCTCATTTTTTGTTTGTCTATTTTTTTCTTTTTTGTTTGAAAGATAGAGGGGCTCTGACATTAGCTTTTTTGTGTATACTTTACTGTGGGTTATTTTGCACCTACCATTAAATGTAAATTGTATCTTAAGAGTTTAATGCATTGCAAAAATATAATAATGAATCTATTTAAATGCTAGCGGTGACCGGCACTCATAGTTGTCGGTGAAGGAGAGTGAAGCATTGCGTTACTATAGAGGCAATGGGGCTCAACTGTGGTAGGATTGGTATTGATATACTGTGACGGAATCTGCACAAATAAAAAATTCATTTGACACTTCGCTTAAGCTACAATTCATTCATTCTATTTTCGAAAAAACACAGCAGAATTAGACAGAGATGAATTCTGCCATATCATAAGTCCTAATATCCCCACTCTCTTTCAGGAACAATCAGGACAAAGAATCAGAAATTATTTCCAGTTTTAACTGAAAACGAAAGCTCTTCACGTGAATGAATCTCTCTAATTTTTACGTAGCAGGTCTCTCTACACGGTTTGGCTCTCAGGATCCTTTGTACTCGAGCTGCTGCAGCGCACAAACACAGAGTGGCTCTGGCTGGCGGTGTCAATTCCAACCAAAAGATTCTCGCATCAGAGAAGGAAAGAAATGTTGGATTTGTGAGACACTGCCTCTTTGGAAAGCTAACTTTGGTTCGTAGCTTTTAAACCTAAAAGACATGTGTGTGTGTTTGTTTTCGTAGTCATTATGTAAATACAAATGCATACATCTGTTGGATATTTGTATTCGCAACCATTATGTAAATACTCTTTTCTTCGACGAAAGGATGCATTTCAAAAAGACTTAAGTATTGAAAACTCTGTAGATAAAGTAAAGTATTACCTTGGCAAATACTTGCTTGTAATTTTGGATAACCGAAGTTGAAGCATATGCCAACTTTAAATAAATTATTTTTTTTCACACAACTAGGAATTAGACGCACAGTTTTTTAAATGAAATGCACATATGCATAAATTTGCATGCAAACAAAAGAAACGACAAGTATTCATAACACAATCAATCGAACAATATGTGTAAAATTGATGAAATTGAGTTAATAATTTTCAGTGATGTAAAGATTTCTACCCCAGCAGTGGTGAGAGATAAATCAATTCTAACCACCTTTTTTATCGATAATCCAAACATCCTATCATCAGGAACCAGTTTTTTCCATCAAATTAAATCGAGTTTTGTATAATTCTGTGACTCAGAACACAACTTAGAACTGTGAAGGAATGACTTCGCTTGGGTTTTAAAATTATTTCAAAAATCATATATTAATGCAAGCTAACATTCACTTCAGATGAAAATGGAACTCTGCTGGCCTCAGAAAGATGTCTTTCAGCAGCGATTTAAAATTTCTGTGGGAGTTGTTTCGGGGAATTATTATGCATGAATTTGAGATTTTACATGATGAGCTTCCCACTACAGAAAAACAAAATATTTCAAAATTGAACGAGAGAATGAGTAGGTCTGAGAGAACAGAGAATGCGAATGTCTGAGAGGACAGAGAATGAGAAGGTCTGAGAGGACAGAGAATGAGAAGGTTTGAGAGGACAGACTGCTTCACAAAGTTCTCAGTCCAGCGCAGAAGTTGTTTTGCCTTGCAATCTGTTTTGAGACGCACGCCAAATTGACCATTACTTTTTCTTTGAACCTCCAGCTTTTTAAGAGATAGTGGACAGACAGAAGATTGGTCTTCATATCTGTGCCCCTTTACAGCTGCCAAAGGATGAACAGCTGTCGTATGGGGGCTATGGCGTCACCGTTACAAGGGATATGTTTTTGTAGTCTTTACACTTTATTCTATCACGAGTAAAAGCACTAAAAATCATATTTTATAAAATTGTTTTTCTTAGCGAAAAAATACCAACACAATAAGCTACTCAGTTACACACGAAATTATTATGGCAAACATATAATTTTCATAAAACATTGATACTCTAGACTAGCAAGTGGGACGGACACAGTTACAGACGTAGCTAATTTTACATGTAGAATTTAAAACTGCAATTACGGTTCCTGAAAGTCACACAAGAAATCAGTTAAACTTGAAGTGAAGCCTTTGCCTTGAAGTCACACAGTGCACATTTGCGTTGTCAAAGTGAGGTGAACATGTTTCTCAATAATAAATACTTTTTTATGCCCTGAAAAATTAACATTCATTTCCGGAATATTTTAGCGAGGCATTGTTTTAAAAGTTACTCAAAATGATGCTAGAAATTTGGAATTTTGAAATTCTCGTCGTAAATATGTATAATATGTACTGAAATATACACTTCCCTGTGCTGCACCCAATTAAAATTTCATTCAAAATTTATCCCGCATGAAAATTACAAGATCTCGAGGCACAAAATCTTTTAAGTAAGAAAAGTACAACATCTTTTCACACGTTCCCCGCTTATTGGGCCGTATGTGTACCATTCGATTAATCTCTTTCGTTCCGGTATAAATGCATGACATTTCATCTGTTCCGCAATCTTTTTAAAAAGTAACTGTTATCATACGAGGAGGAATGTCATCGTGTAATTGCATTCTCATGTTTCTTAAGAAGGATAAAAATATATTCGGGCATTAAAGTCGAATTCCCAAATGTGCGACTTACAACCTGACTAAAGCAACCGTCAACAACCGCGTAAACACAGCGAACGTGTTAAAGAAGCCATTGCAGCATCCAATTTTGTCTTTAAATCAGATCTCAGAAAGCTGCGACTTGTCGTCTTTGAGGTGCGAGGGTGAGAGTGTTAGTCACGGTACAAGAAACAAGGTAGGGTCAAACAAGTTTTTTTTCCGTTGATCGTGTGGCAATGCTGACATCATGGCAACGAACCAATAGCAGGCTGGCAATACATATTGCATCTGGCAATACAGCTAGCCGCAAATCCGTCACCACTATTGGCTTAATGACATTGCGTGTTGGTGACGTCACAAAGTTTGTTTGAAAAAGCCGTTCTATTGGCTAGCCGAACACGAGGAGGTGCATTTTCCCCCATAGAAATTACTTTACCTTGTTTCCTTTACCGTGGTGTTAGTCTAACTTTTGAATTTACATTGAAAACTAAATACATATGCGTGCTTGCTCAGGAAAGCGTTCTGCGTCGCAGAGTTTCATTGATCATTCATTGAGTTAAACTCTTCAGCTCATTTGCCCCAAAAGTTAAATCTCCTGATCGTGTTAAGGTCTGCAGGACGCACAACCCTCTAGAAAGAAATGAAGAAAGAAAGAAAAAAAACAGCATATTTCCAATAAAGTTCTGGCTTCAACACTGTTCCCCAAGAGCACACGTCTAAGTTTAGTTGTGTGCCCATGGGAAACAAGCGAAAAACAAATCGCATATAACTGCCTGAATTATTCAGAAACTTTTTCGAGGGAAATGTAAATGCCCGCCCAGGTTGTTGTGTTCCATTGGTTGTATCCATCTTCGCCATTTCGAGTGTTGTGATAGTGGAGCAATGTATTGTCTTGCTTTTTTTAATTTATTGTTCTCTACAACGCATACAAGCTGACGCACAGAGTGTTTTAAGGAATGTTTGCTTACTGTGCTGAATAAATTGTGCTACATAAATTGTTTAACTTGTTACAAAAAAGTTTAAATTGTCTAAAAAAAGTCTAAATTGTTAAAAAAAAAATTAAATTGCTTAAATGATGCTCACAGAAGCATTGTCTGCAATTATAGCAATATAGCAAAACTGTATGATTCGAAAACTATAAAATTTGATAACATTGAACACAATTAGAACCATGATTGAGCAAGACATTGTCAGCCTCCCACCAGCTCCCTCAAAGATTTCCCTCGACGAGAAGTGCAGAGTGCAACTTGAAGCCAACAAAGAGACAATTTTAAAAATATGTTTAATTCTTTTTTATCAAGCTACAGTAAGATTCGTCTTGTAAAAGAAATCACTCAATAACTTATACAGACTAGAATGAACGGTTGATGTTATTTTGTTAAATGGACTAATTTGAGTTCTTGTTGATGGTATTTTATTCCATTCTGAAGATCAGCAAAGTGCCAAGTTCAACGTCTTCAGAAAGTCCTCGAGTTTTAGGTCTTTGGATAACATTTTTCCTCAAAAAATAAAATGTGAAGGAGGCATACAAGGTGAAAGTGACGACATTCGAGAATAGTGGCTCACTTAATATAATGATGATTCGAGAGCTTATTTCATTTTTGGAATACCTGATTCGTTTCATTCAAGTTAAAGGTACTCGCAAAAAAACTACTTTTTTCTTTTGCTTTAAAAGCATAGGCGACCTTCTGAGTGCGTTTGGTAATCATTTGTTCCTTTTCTTCAATATCTCTCTCTATTTGAGGTTTGAATCCCAGATTTCATCGAGATCCAATAGGCCTACGTGAAATATGCCCCCAAAAATGAACCAATATATCGCTGGTGGCGTTTGCCTTTTTTCTGTCGAACTCAAAATAAATAAAAAATATTGTCTAGCTTAAAAATAAATAAAAAAATAAAAATAAATAAAAAATATTGTCCCGATGATTTTCTTTATTTCAGAGCAATAAGTACATAGTAACTTGAAGATGGTTCAGCATAGTCTTCAGCGCAACTAGTTCTGACAGCAAGTAATAGCTTACGGTCGCTGCCTATTCAGTGCATGAAAAACTACACTCATATTAATTCCAGAACAAACTCATTGATGCTTCTATTAGCATACATTGGTCACTAGCTCCCCACTCCAGTTTGGAGCCAGTCAGTGGAGTGCACTGATAGAATTCCTGCAATGCAAAGGTGCAAGAAAACCGTTGCATAAGCCAGCAAGTAGTCTGTGTGGCAGCACTGCTCTGGCACCAATTGCTACTCTTCCGACTCGGCAATAGTCCCGCGTCAATTTACATCGTCGAAGCAAGCGAGATTTGCCCAGTCAGGAAATCAATGCCAATTGGGAGGGAAAATTGACAATGACTTCTAACTAACTGACAACTGATAAGAACTTCTGCATGGATGCCATTCGTGTTAATTTAGCGTTCGAGTAAGCCCGCTTCTACGAACACAACACCACAAACGCCCGATATAACTACATTTTAACATACGAGACTGTGAGTCCAATTGTAACGAACTTCTTATCCACATACGTGTAAATAATGGTTATATGAATCAAAAAGCTCATCAACGACTTTTTAAGAAACTCGAAAAGGTTTCTAATCTGTGTGAAGATATCATTTTTAACCCATGGGTAGAATATCTTCCAATCAGCCTCATCCAAAATTAATTCTACTTTATTTCATTTTTAACACCCAAAAAATCAAACACAGGACGCCCATTTTTGCCCAACTTATTTCCCTTTTAAGCGCCAAAAAATTTAAAACAGAGAGCACGTTTTTGCAGCAGCACCTACCGTGTGCGTTTGAGTTGTTGATTCTCCTTCAATTCATTTTCAAGCACCAAAATATTTAAGATACAAACGACTTATATTTTTGCAGGATCCCATACCGTAAACAGTGAGGCGGACCGTGTGCGTCTGTGTAGGCGAGTCCACAAACTCGACCCGGCAGGTGAAAATGCCGCTATCGCTCATCGTTACGTTCCTGAGCTCCAAGCACCCAGGGAATGGCGGAGGCGAAGTGGTATTGGAAGGACATCTGCTGATATGGTTCTCTTCCGGCGCAGGCTGCTGCTGGTAGCGCTTTTGCCGGGCCTGGGATTTCGACACGAGCGTCTCGTATAGGGCAGATGTGGGCGAGAGAGAGCTGAATTCCGTAAGTGCGCGCATCATTCTAGGTTCAAAAGCGTGGTGAGACGATAAGGAATGTGAAGAACGGCGCACGATTTTAGGGTTGAGAGCGTGGTGAGATGATAAGGAATGTGGAGAGAAAGGCGAGAAACGCGATGCGAAACCTCCATTTTTATTCATGGGTTCACCCGAAAATGTAAAGAAGTTGTTACTAGAGGTTCGGAAGGAAGACTTGCTGGACGGGACTACTTTCAGCATTCCTTGAGACCAATCTTCGTAGATAGAAACAGCACTATGGGGTGTTCTCTGAGCCCAATCTTCGTGGGATTGGGTAGAAACATCACTATGTGGTGTTTTGTGGGACCAATCTTCGTGGGATTGGGTAGAAACATCCCTATGTGGTGTTTTTTGAGACCAATCTTCGTGAGTAGAAACAGCACTAAGTGATGGAACAAGCATCTCAGAATGAGAGAGAGAGCGAGCAGGAGAGCGGCCAAGAGACCGTAATGAGTAAATGGAGTTATGACGCCCGTGGTCCGCACGAGACGCGTACGAGCGACTCAGGATCAGGTTAGCTCGAGCTCCAATGCGGTTGTGCTGCTTCTCGGAGCCGCTCCCATTTCTGATGTCATAGCTGTGTGAATAAAACAAACTGAGTTAATCTTGATAACAGTTATTAAACATACTCAAGTGATTAAACAAACTGCACCAATTTTGGTAAATTTTATTAGACATCTCACTGAAAATGCAAGCTGTTATAATTTGGACACTAAAAGTTAAATCTAAAAGTTATTATGGCTTATTCTGATTCAGAAACGTAGCTGTGGATAAATTAAACTGCGTTAATTTTGGTAAAAGTTATTAGGTATCAAAATGATTTGCAAATTAAATTAATCTTAATGCTAAGAGTCAGATATATAAATAGTTATGGTTTATTCTGATTCAATAACGTATTACAAGACTACCACAATTACACTGCAATCAACATTTGTGAAAAACTGCAGGTAGTGCAGCTTCAGTGAATAATTCCTACGATTTCGCTTGAGAAAAAGTTACTCATGTGTTCACTTTCTTAAGCCAAAACAAATTGTCTAATTGATGACTTTACAGAAGAGACACTTGTTTCAAGAGTTTCCCCCACGTATGAATGTACCTCCTCATACTTTTACTCAGAATCAATAAATGAACAAATGATTTTTTTGGGCAGAGTTTTACGAACAATTGTTCCACTTTCAGTTAGTGTTCACGCGCTCTTCACAACACGCAAGTGCTCACATTTTGATGCACTAAACTGTGTTCAGAATTACCCAAACTTGAGGGAATCGTTGTTTCTGACAGCGTTCAATTTGTCAGATCCGTCCCCTCATAAGTGAGCAAGTCTACTTAGAAGGGGAATTCGCGATGAGACTGCCGGCTATGCCCCGAGTGTTGCAATTGAAAAGCAATGATAGCTTGCTATTGATTAATCGCCTTGTGTGGTATATAGACCACTCGTTAACGATTGTACTTGTGATTGTGGAACTGACGCCCGTAGCTGATAGATGTTCACACGTGATTGACACAGCTGCCAGTAGATGTCGGATGGGAAGATTGAAAAGTCCGGCTCAAAGCGCAAAAGAAATTGCTCCAATTAAAAACCCATGTAATGAATTATTTTGTATTAATTCAACTCTAATCGTACAAGCTTTCGAGGCCGTGAATTTCATCATTTAAGATTTGGTTGATATTTTAGGAATGTGAAATTGAAATGTAAGCACCGAGTGCATTCATTTGCAACACACATGAAGAGTACGGAGAAATTTGATCTCAACAGAACCACCTCTCCATAACATCACTTCGCATCCATGAATTATAACGTTTCACATGAATTAGTATCACTTCGATTAATACTAATCTTTGTAAATCGTATTCAATTCTTGTCCTAGGAAGTCAAAGTGTGAATAGTACATGGTACTTCTGACTGAAAAACTACTTGAGTAATGTGTGCGTCATTATTTTTAACGTTGCAATGTTGCTGCAATCATCATTAACCTTCCGAAATGAAGCACATTAAATCGATCAAAATAATTTAATGCAATATAAAGTCGATTGCATCATCTTTCCTGTTCAGTCAAAGTCAATGGTCTTCAATTACACTCGGATTTAATTCCCATTTGATAAGGTAAACCAAGCATTGAAAAGATTTTATTTTATTCATTAGGGGCTCATGCAACTGTGCGTTTCTTGCACAGCAGAATGTAGCAATAAGGTTTGCAATTTATTTTGTCGAACGCTAAATTTTGGGACAGGTGATTAAGATATTTTTCGCGACCGTCATTCGAGTAAGATTTGTACAAATGTTTTTTGGGTTAAATTCTCCAAATCACAGTCGTTCATTTTCAAGTTTTGGTAAAATAAGAGTTAGATTTCACAAATTTTACCACTAAACACTAGCGATAGTGACAGAAACACCGAATGGGAAATTTCCGACATTAACAGTTAAAAACCTTCAGTGAACTGAGTGATGTATTATGCATTTTATAAATGTAATTTAACGTAAAGAAAATTACCTCATCTGGTAGGAAAAAGAATTAATTCATATGAGAAACTTACATACTGGAAAATAAATAAATAAAAAACCTAAGTACTGCAACCTTACAATAATCAATTTTTGCAGGATAAAGAAGCCTGATGCGGTAGCAATCGATAGCTATAAGTTCGTACCTGGCTTTTATTCCATCTATTAAAATTTAGTCCAAGGTATTTCATAGATAGTATACAGCAGTGTTAATTACTATAAATCTAAAACCACTGAAGTTTAATCAACTTTTCCATATTAAAATAGCTTTTTTCGGTTTATGTGGAAATTTTTCTCAGAGAGATGACACATTTCATGTGTGCAACACATTCTGCTTTGTATACCATTTTTAGTGTTCACACATCGTTATTGTGACCCTCGATTTGAACTTTAAGGTCTTACCTTGGCCATTTTGTTACGTGAAAACCTAGACTGGAAAAACCTAGATAGGTAAAACCTAAACTGGGAAACCTAGATGGGAAAACCCTAGACTGGAAAAACCTAGATAGGTAAAACCTGAACTGGGAAACCTAGATGGGAAACCCCTAGACTGGAAAAACCTAGATAGGTAAAACCTAAACTGGGAAACCTAGATGGGAAACCCCTAGACTGGAAAAACCTAGATAGGTAAAACCTAAACTGGGAAACCTAGATGGGAAAATCCTAGACTGTAAAAACCAAGAAGAGTAAAACCAAAACTGAAAAAACCTAGATGGGTAAAACTTATACTGGGAAACCTAGATGGGAAAACCCTAGACTGGAAAAGGTAGACTGGGAAAACCACCCAAAAATAGATGACGATAGAAACCATGTACATAGACTTGGTGTGTTAAATTTGCCTTATCTGACCAAATAATCATATCGAGTCAAATTTTATTTGGAAAGATTATAAGAGTCGTGAATTTTAAACAGGAAAAAGTCGTTCTGGCTATCCTTGTGTCTCTTCTTGTTTGGTGTTTTAACTTTTAATATACTCGCATCATGGCTGTGACACCGTTGCAAAAATGAGAGTGATTAAAACGAAAAATCAAATTTCAGGAAAACTTCAAAATTCGAAAACAATAAAATGTGAAAAACTGTACTCATTTAGAACAGATATTACGCGAGGCACATATTGTATTTCGATACGCATTCTGAAATTACATACGAGTGTACTTGCTGCTTTATCGCATAAAATGTACGAAAGGCTTGGTGATGTTCAGCAATTCTCTAAAGAAAAAATTATGTTAATGAAAGCATTCAAATTTGATTTAATAATAATATAATTCAACTAGTCAACTTCATTGCTATTTAAAATCATAATTTTATCAACCAGTATTGAACAAACGAAAGTTACTTTTTCATTCACCATGAATTTAAAATACTATCTATTGATAAAAAACCTCTTCATTGCGATGCATTTCCTTGCTTCAGTCCGAATAAGAACACCACAACGCAGCTCCACCTCCAAACAAGCGCAATATTTAAATTCCCTTTCAAAAGCATTTTAATTCCCTTTCATAAACAGTTTAAATCCCTTTCATAAATATTTTAATTCCTTTTCATGAATATTTTAATTCCTTTTCATGAATGTTTTAATTCCCTTTCATAAATATTTCAATAACCTTTCACAAACATTTTAATTCCCTTTCATAAACATTTTAATTCCTTTTCACATACATTTTAATTCTTTTTGATAAGCATTTTAATTCCTTTCCAAAAATATTTTAGTTCCCTTTCATAAACATTTTAGTTCCCTTTCACAAACATTTTAATTCCCTTTCATAAACATTTTAATTCCCTTTCATAAACATTTCAATTCCCTTTTATATCAGCGTTCGAAAATAAATAAATAAATGATTCGAAGTAAGAAAAGCTGACGTAACTCGAAGCTTTGCTCAATCATGGCAGCAAGCAAGAAAAAGTCGTCTGGGTATTGGAGTTCGATTCCAGGTCGATAGCTGGAATTAAGGAGCTGGAACAGCGAACTTACAGCCAGCATCTGACCTCGATAGCTTCGATCTCTGTAGAACCAGTAAAATATTTTAAGATCTCTGATATGAGAAGGGTATAACGACGGGATAAATTACGCACGTCATCCGGAAAGATTTTCATTTATTGTCTTAAAAAGCAGGATCCATGACTTCCACGTTGCACGATTTTTCTGAAAGTTTGCGTGTAAATTTTTGTTAATCAAATACATTTAGACTTGATTTATTTTCAAGACGAAACCTAAAACTGGATCGCATTGGATTGTGTATTTTAATGAACGTATTAAAGTTAAAAACCCTCAGGGAATTAAATGATGTATTACGCAGGGGACAAATGTTTTATAACGCAAGGCGAATTACGTCATCCGGAAGGAAAAGAACTAATTTCTATTAGAAGCCTACGTAACGGAAAGTAACGCGCGAAAACATGCTTGCAGCCTTCAATAATTCATTTTTGCAGGGTAAAGAAAACTGATGCGGTAGCTGTCGACAGCAATTAGTTTGTACCTGGTAAGGCGAGCTATTCATGTCACCTGGTTATGTAGCTCACAATATGTAAGCCAACACTTCACAATGAATCTTCCATTCACCTTTAAATCAAACACAATGAATAAGTACGATAAAATCATACATCCGTTTTTCACATCCTATTTCTGAGGAGATTTTTAATTGTTCAATTTCTCTCATGTGTGCTATGTAAAAAAATATACATTCTGTTTCGTTGGATAATACATTTTCTTGTCATTCGTGTATTCACATTTTGAAACATTTATACCAACACATTACATTTTCGAACTACATTTATTCAAAAGCACACAGTTTTGCCACGCTAAATATTTCATCAACGTGTCAACTGGGAATGTAAACTTTTTACCTCTGTTAATAGATAACGAATTCTCCTTGCACCGATTTGATACATAAAGATGAGTCCACTCACGACATTCGAGCCAATAATTTCAGCGCAAAAGACATGACATTCCAGCCAATGATTTCTGCGCAAAAGACATGACATTCAGATAATAATTTCAGCGCAATAATTGTGACATTTAGATAATAATTTCAGCGCAAAAATTATGACATTCAGACAATAATTTCTGCACAGAAAACATGACATTCAGACAAGAATTTCACTGCATAACATCATAACACGCAAAGGAATTTTAGGACGCGTGAATATCAGTCTTCATATTTACCGCACCTGTAGAACGGCCTGTCGCTGTCGTGTCTGAACCATAGCACCAGCAGCGGCGTGTCTATGTTGTTCACGCGACACGGCAGGCCTGCTGTCCACCCTGTCACTGACTCCACGCTCTCTGGGGTACCTGCCATACGAATAATGCACAAACTCTAAATGTAATGCATAACTTTCATGTTAATGCACAAACTCTAAATGTAATGCATAACTTTCATGTTAATGCACAAACTCTAAATATAATGCATAACTCCTATAATAATGCACAAACTCTAAATGTAATGAATAACTTTCATGTTAATGCACAAACTCTAAATATAATGCATAACTCCTATAACAATGCACAAACTCTAAATATAATGTACAACTCCTATAATAATGCACAAACTCTAAATATAATGCATAACTCCTATAATAATGCACAAACTCTAAATATAATGCATAACTCCTATAATAATGCACAAACTCTAAATATAATGCATAACTCCTATAACAATGCACAAACTCTAAATGTAATGCATAACTCCTATAACAATGCACAAACTCTAAATGTAATGCACAACTCATATAACAATGCACAAACTCTAAGTATAATGCATAACTCCCATAACAATGCACAAACTCTAAATATAATGCATAACTCCTATAACAATGCACAAACTCTAAATGTAATGCACAGCTCATATAATAATGCACAAACTCTAAATATAATGCATAACTCCTATAATAATGCACAAACTCTAAATATAATGCATAACTCCTATAACAATGCACAAACTCTAAATATAATGCATAACTCCTATAACAATGCACAAACTCTAAATGTAATGCACAACTCATATAATAATGCACAAACTCTAAGTATAATGCATAACTCCTATAACAATGCACAAACTCTAAATATAATGCATAACTCCTATAACAATGCACAAACTCTAAATGTAATGCACAACTCATATAATAATGCACAAACTCTAAATATAATGCATAACTCTTATCTTAATGCTCAAACTCTAAATGTAATGCACAAACTCTAAATATAATGCATAACTCTTATCATAATGCTCAAACTCTAAATGTAATGCACAACTCCTATAATAATGCACAAACTCTAAATCAAATCTTTTCGTTCCTGCCGCACGTGTCAAACCGTAAAAGAAATTGACAGCCCACCTTCGATTTTCGGATTCCAAAAGCCGATATATGTTTCACTGTATTTTAAATTGGATTCATCTGTGTCTTGATGTGTGCTGAAATATTGAAAATATTGAAATATATTATAGGTTCAGTACAGCTTTACGATTCGTCGCGGTGTACACAAGAGGGAGGATCTCAGTGAGATATTCAACATAGGGCGACTGAAGTTTGGAGTCTAAAATAATTCAACAAACTTTTGGCACAAAAGAAGCTGCAATTCGATGAACGATGACCAGATTTTGCCTCACACCCTTGAAAGTAGTTTTAATAACTTTAAATTTCATAATCAATTTGAAAAGATTTTGCGAACAGATTATCACTCAGATTACAATCATGTTTTTACTTTCTCAGCATTTCTTCAGTTCTCCTTCCAAACTTGAGAAAATTTCGCAGAACTAATGTAGAAGTTATGCGTGAATTATTTAGGGATATTTTTTGTGTTTTTTGGTTATATGGTTTAAAAAGAAAATAATTAATTTCTTCATCAATAGGATCGCTCCACATGTTATACGCATGTGATGGAGATTTTTCCCTGCATACATCAGAGTTAACGGCTTAAAACGCAGAAAAATATTGTAAAACTTGCATCGATCGTGAAATTTGCAGCAGAAAACTTATTACCAGACTTACACGAGTTTTCCTAATTATCTTGAAATTTTTTCCTGTAATTAAGCCAGAATAATTTCACCTCAGCTCAAACAACATCTGAAGAAGAAATCGGAAGCAAGTGTTAGTGACGCGTCATGAAGAATAATGACATTAATTTTACCCTTATTAACGCTGATTTAAATTGCGCTAATCTAAATATTAGTCCCGCCCTAAACGAATCAGCAAACGTTTTTTTTTTTCAACAGGTCATTGATGTTACAACTTGTAGCGTTTTTCACGTAGGTATACAAAATCTTACAAATTAATTCATTGTATTCTAGACGTAAAATGTGACTATTATCGCTATGAAAATTTGGTTATTATCATGATGAAATTACTTGGTTACATAAGATAATGTATTCATTGCAACTAAAATAGTAAACTTTATACAACACATCCAAAGTACCAGGGCTTAATAGCTTGCATTCATGCATCGCATTCCTTGAATCGAATAGTAGAAGTCATCAAAGTTTATCAAAAAAACAAATTTTTGTCCACTTGTTTTGATAATAAAATTGGTTTTCCGATCAAAAAATTTCAGTTTGATTCTCTGTGGAATGGTAATGCTGGCATGTACTTTGGCAAGGAGAGAAAAGTATGGGAAAGCGTGATTAGCCTTGTATTTTTATTTTCCTCAAATTGAAAGTAGAACATGAATGGTGAAGATATCTTTTTGGTCTAAATTTTCACTACTATGCTTTCAGCCCAATGTACTGTTTAATAATTTAAAGATATCTTGTAAATTTCATGTCATCTGAAATTCTAAATAACAGACCAGCGATTACGCTTGTATTGATTTAAGAAATTAAATGATTCACCAATTACTGAGTGTCGTTAAATGTGTGTAGAGTCGCGAAAAGATTTTGGCACATCCCTTACACAGATTGGTACACATTTTACACTCTGAGTTTTGCGCAGCACGAAGCTAACCAAAGCACGAGTTTTCAATCCTAAAGTCTTCTCGAAAAGTAGCATTTCGTTGAAGTAATGGGTATTTACATGATGGTTGCGACCCATCGTATGTAGGTATTTGCATTTACATAATGGCTGCGAATACAAACACACACATATGTTTCCTGTATGTAAGTTGTGTGTCGAAGATTCATTCTGTGTTACAATTCCGCATGAAGCGCTGCTGGTTACACTTTTGAATACTTCACTTCATTTTCCTTTAAAGACATGTTGCGATGTTTCAACAAGTTAAAATATATTTCAATTCTCTCTTCACTCACAATCAAATTGATACACATTTCTTATGACAAAAAGGAGATAAAATTAAGGTGCAAACGAAAGTATTCGGGAGAAATTTACCGGTCGATATATTTTGGATGGAGTCTCTAATTTTCAACCGCATAATCAAACTAAAGTCGTAAATTTCTGTACCCCATTACGATGCAATCAGCTTGGGATCCCGTAATTTATTACGTGTCCTCCAGCTTAAACACGTTCTATTTGTGTGGCGTATTTTTAATTTGTTCTAAACCAAAATGATAGCAGGGATTAGGGGAAGTCCGAGTTGATCCAGACATGATGATTTCCCTCAGAACGTTGTAGACTTAGAGGCTTGGGTGAGAGTTTTACATGGTCGTCTGCTAGAAGGTTGGTCGTCTGCTAGAAGGTTCGACGGAAAATTTTGTGACTGATTTTAATGTTCATAAAATGTGTACCAATTTGTGCTAGATTTGTGCATAAATCTTTTCGCAGCTCAACACATATTAAAAAATCAACAAAAACTATTTGATAACTAAATTATTTAAATTCTCAAAGCTATGCTTGTGTAACCGCAGGATATTTGTTTACAATTTTAGACGCCATGAATTATTTTGCTGGAAAAATTAGTTTAAGAAACTGCATTATCTTGGGTGAGGTACAGCATAAATTCATCTATAAATTAATTCTTTTTTGATTGGCGATCAATGAAAATCTAGCCAAATATGTTATAAGAATGACAATGAATCTTTTACACAAAGAGACAAATTCTTGTGCTTTTACTTGGCTGCACCGATACCTGTCGACATTGACCAGTAGAGATAATTTTTCAATTCAAAATATTTTTTCCATCAACCTTAGGTAGAACTTTGTCCCTCGTTCAACTTCTTTTACGGTTTACACAGTCTCTTATAAAAGTTGACAACCGGCAGAGAGAAAAATTTCTAAATGAAATAAATAAAGTTTACTTCATTTTAACACTAAATTCAAGTGCACTTATTTCTGAGAAAGTAGCTGCATGCGGCTTTTGCCTGTCTTTGCAAGAGCACACAAGTGAGCTAAAAATGACTTGACTTACGAAAACACTTGTTCAAAATAACACATACTTACAATGTTGCCCCGATGTAAGAACTGTTGCCAACATCAATATCAACTGTTTCCAACGTATACTTTAATGTTGCCCCGATGTAAGAACTGTAGCCAACATCAATATCAGCTGCTTCCAATATATACTTTGATGTTGCCCCTATTTAAGAACTGTTTTAACATCAACATCAACTGCTTCCAACGTATACTTTAATGTTGCCTCGATGTAAGAACTGTTGCTAACATCAACACATCAAATAACCAGTTCATGAAAATTTTCAGTAACTTTCTATGTCCTATTTTTCTCGAATTATACTTGGTATTAGTCGCAACCTCTCGCGTTGATTCATTATTGAGTTTTTTTGCGAAGGAAATAACGCAGTGTCCCGTCACGGGAACACAAAAGTGCAAATGAAGGGTCTTCTTTAGCAGCAATTTCCATTACAGGGAAGAAAGAAACGGACGAATCAGCAGCAGTAGCTCCTAATGTTGGGGCATGTACCTCCACAGCGTCGGCAGATGAGGCTGATCAACGAATCTCCAAATACGATAATAAATAATGATTACCAATGAAGCGCATAATTTTTTATACCTTACTGCTTAGGTTAATAAGCATCTTTGCCCATATACTAAACTTTTTTAATGTCAGTGAGAGGATAATCGAATGCAAAAATATCGATTGACTGCAAGTCTCAAAAT
>JACJUY010001046.1:89287-129036 GCA_014220935.1 Platorchestia sp. MABIK | reverse complement strand
GTGGTGTGCAGGTGTGTGTGGTGTGCAGGTGTGTGTGGTATGCAGGTGTGTGTGGTGTGCAGGTGTGTGTGGTGTGCAGGTGTGCAGGTGTGTGTAGGTTGAAACTCTTAGCATAGAGCATCTTGGATGAGTATAAATGTAAACATATGTGTAAATTTGTGGATACATGTAGGTGTATATGCAAATTGACATACAGATAAATAAAACCTTCAAAAAAATGTGACCGGATTGTAGAACTATAACATTCTCTTCGCTAATTATTTCTTTGCTGTTTATTTTATTGTAATTCAATTTATAATCAAATAAATTGATATATAAGGCAGGTTATTTCAGAATTCTTTCACCTTCTGTTACGTTACCATGGAGTCTCGAAACGTATTAACCCAAAATACCAATGATGTCGACTATTAGATATTTAAATAAATTCTTATGTTTTATTTATTTCTTTATTTATTAATTTATTTATGGCCACGCACATCTTTGGCTAAGCTATGCTTTTAAATTTTTTTAAGCTCTTCAGTAAAAAATAAAAGAGATCATAGCTAATATATTTTATCTAGAAAAATGTTATAGATTCGAAATGTCATAACGAGTACACGCCTGGGAATAGAAGACATCGTTTTGCGATCACTATAAAAAGTTAAATCTAGTTCTTAGTTTTATCACCGTCACATTTGCAGCTGATTTATTCCAACATTAAATGTTTCTGAATCATCAGTTCCAGATGCATCAAAATTTAAAGTGTTATCTATCGGGTGGGAGCTGGCTTTATTTCTTGTATCATAATGAAACACTAAAGAGAATTCCAATTTGTATCATCTCAAAACACACATAAAGTCAGAAGTGAGTGTGCCTTTTCCATTTTTTCAACACAAAATGAAGGCTATTTAAAAAAAACAGTTTGAAAAAAAAGTTCAAGTTCATCACGAGTTAAATTGAGAAGCAATTCACTCAAAATTTTTTATTGGAACTTCATCAATCCTTAAAGAAGGAATACCTCCGTAGTTGTAACTCTGTTTGTGTGCCGTTATGGACGAGATAAATTTGTATATATGTTTATTTTAGACATTGGAATGTATTGAATGCGCAGACAGACAACTCCACATTGACCATTTAAAACATTTGCCAGCAAATGATGCGCGCGTGGCCATTTAGTGCTACAACAATAGAAGCGTAATTGAAGCATGAAGAAAGCATGATCATTGGTGTTAAAACAGAGTAAAAGTAACCGTCAACGTGCAGTTATAAATAGCAATATCAACACAAATAAATTCAACGCCAAAAAACAAAGGGCAACAATAACAATATAATGTTCAAAGACTGTTCCAAAATGATCAATCACACTTAATATTCCAAGGTTTTTACTTTGATGTTCAACTTATTTGTTTTCCGTGGTCATTGCGATCATGAACTGACATTAGGGCGTCACACACAACTCAATCAGTCCGTGCATCGGCACGCCAGGAAAAAATGTCAGGAGAGACAAATTTAAGCTTTCAGATTGAATTAACGCTCCACATTTTTCTGTTTTTCTGTAGTCAGATCATTAACTAACATTATTGTTTCATTTATTTCCCTGAAATATATTTCACAGGTGATGATTTCTTCAAAAACATCATCTAAGCTTTCAGATCGCTTGCATTTGAATTCAAAAGCATCAACGAACACGTATGTGAGAACAAAAACATTCGTGATACCTGTTGCCGTATTCAATGCGCGGATAATTAATCATTTTGTTTTGTCCCTTACACAAAAGCATTAAACGAAAATAGAACTCCCAAAGTAAGCAGATTTAATAGGTAATTCAGAACAACGGCGACGGAACGCATTGTTTAGCTGCGCAAAAGTCGTTCCTTCATTAGCATGGCAGCGCCCAGCACCTGAGCTTGTCGTTGAAATATTAAGTCCGTATTGCGCAGCACTAACTCAAATCAAGTCAAAACTGGTGAAAGAGAGCAGTGCTAATTCTAATTCAACAAACAGAAATGATTAATCATTTATGATGGTAAAGTTTTAAAATTTTGCTGTTCCTGAATATAGGGAAATACAACAAACGGGATGACTAATCATTTATGATAGTGAAGTTTTAAAATTTTGCAGTTCTTTAATATATTGTTTTTAATAATCTCGTCATGCGCTATTTCAGGTATCCGATATAACAATTTTATAACATGACACTACATAAGACACATGTTATTATGTAGGTATTATTTTTGAGCAATTTTTGTTCATTCAGATTTTAGTACTCACATGCTTACTCGCTTGATAAAATAATGACTGATTAGATTCCTTGATAACTCCGAGCAAAATAAAAAAAAATTTGAGCAGAAAAAAACTTTTCTAGCACACAGCGCTGGTCATCCCGACAATCTCACTCGCATTATGAGTATAACTAGGTAAATTTGACTGCTAAAGGTTCATTTTTTTAGAAATTAACACGTAACCGCCATGTGAGCCACCGGTGGTACACGGAGGGAATTTTCACAATGATGCTGACCGACCAGTAGTCACAAACGCAATTTGCATAAATAATCAAAGCTAAGTATAGACGCAGTCCAGTTTATGCTAGCTATTTTCAAAATTGCTAACAACAATTATTTTAAAATTTAAGTTAAATTTTGAACTTTAGTTTCACCCATGGTGGTTATCGTGTTGATCAATGCAGTTAAATCAACATTGACAAACGTAACAAATTTAACTTGAAGTCAAATTATCAAATTAAAAATTCAACTGCGTCGTTTCAAAATTTTCATGTATCGCAACTTGGACCGCGATTGACAGACTTTCTCGTGGCAAATGAAATCGGCTTGGCTTAACTACTGGGCTGTAGAACGTTGTTCTCTTTCTTGAGTGTTTTGGTATTGTTATTCTCTTATGGCCGTTATGTTTGTACTTCTTTTGATTTGACACTTCAGGGTGATGCAGTTATTCCGTTGTATTCCAAGTTCCTATCTACTAAGTTCTTGTATTATTCAGCCTACCACTTTACGTTCTTTTTATTTCGTCCCAGAAACATTCCAGCCTCGGATGTAAAAAGTCGTTGTTGTACGATGTTTTAGCTAGTTTGCTAAGCCCATGTTTTAAAGCTTTGAGATGAATGTTCCCAATGAGTTTTTGATATTCTCCAAAACTCGTTCATTATTCTGAATTCTGCCACAATAGTACACAAATTAGTTTGGCAATTTGATATAAAAGTAACGATGTAGATCTCTCAGCAATCGAATAGGAAAACGTTAAATTTGACTTTGACTGCAAAACCGAATGTGTACAACGTTTTGAAAAGCTTCATTTCAAAGAGGGTTGAATAAGTGTGTTTTTTTTTATAAATTCACAAGCACGTTTACTATTTAGCGTTTCGTTGACGATATCACCGGTGAGGCAAAAATAATTTGACAATATAATGGTCGCTATACTTTATACTTCACGCTTTACTATGTACATAGTCGTAACTATTAACCTTGACAGCTTTGCGGAGTGAATTTGTGGGTGAAAACCTGCTATTCTTTAGGGCTGCTATTATATCGATCATTTCTGGAGATGTTTTTATAAGTCATCTTGGAAGCTGTTGTTCTGAATAATTCTTTAAGCTGTGTGTGTGTAAATCTTAGTAGAAGCTGTAGTTGTTAATAATTCCTGGGCCTGTACTTATAAATTTTTCCAGGAACTTCAGTTAAAAACCATTCCGGCGGCCGTTTTTAAATTCATCCCTCGAGCTGTCACTGCGTAAGCTCGATTGATACACACATGTTCTTCTGGAAAGTTTTACCTTTAATCAAACATTATTAAAACGGTAAATCAAAACCATAAGTCAAAAGAATAAAATGGAACGTGTATTGGTTCACGACCTTAAATGGATTGAGTCAATCTCTTGTCCGCTGATGCCGATATCCATCGTCTTAACAACTCGGCCAAGTGAATTTCAGTCATTTCCAATTGCTCTTATTTAGCATATTTGTCACAGTGCTGTAACTTACGTTCGCAAAGTTTAAGCGATGAAAATTGGTACTTATAAAAGGGATGAATGATTGATCTCTATGGAACTAATGAAGACATTCTGCAGTAGCGGAGAAAGAAGCCTACTGTTCTAGGCCTATTGCGAGCGATCGAAACCCTTAGCATTCACAGCAAGACAGATGGAGGTGAGTGTGTGTTTGAGGTGTGTGTGGTGTGTGTGTGCTGTGTGTGGTGTGTGTGTGGTGTGTGTGTGGTTTGTATGCGTGGTGTGTGTGTGGGGTGTGTGTTGTGTATGTGGTGTGTGTGTGTGGTGTGTATGGTGTGTGTGTAGTGTGTGTGTGTGTGTGTAGTGTGTTTGTGTGGTGTGTGAGGTGTATGGTGTGTAGTGTGTGTGTGTGGTGGGTGTGCCTGTAGTGTGTGTGTGGTGTGTGTATGTGTGGTGTGTGTGTGGGGTGTGTGTGGTGTGTGTGGTGTGTGTGGTGTGTATGTGGTGTGTGTGTGGTGTGTGTGTGTGATGTGTGTGTGTGGTGGGTGTGCCTGTAGCGTGTGTGTGGTGTGTGTAGTGTTTGTTTGTGTGTGTGTGTGTGTGATAGCTCAGATGCAAATAACCGGCTCAAACTTTCATTAGCCGGAGCTAGCTCGTTCAACGCGCGGTTCATTATTATGCCGTTGGGTACATTGACTAGTTTGGTAATTTATGCGAAAGAAAATTGTGCAATGTGAATGATTAGGCTAATTCATTCAACGAGATATTCATCCAATCGAGGAAGTCGATTTGCCGTTGATCAACTGATGCCCTGAAAAGGTGCCATAGTTGTTTGAAATGGTCATTAACCCTTCAAAACACTTTATCTGGAATCGATTCAAAGTTTATGGCCGTGGTTCACTTTCTAACATGATTGAAATGCTTGTTTCCTACTACAGGTACTTTCGTCATTCTGAGCAAATGTTTATTTCATTTTTGGAATTTTGACTGACATCGAACAGAAGCAGACACAAAGCTCAGTTGTTTTTCAGCCATTTGAACAGCTGAATTACGTTCATAGTCAGAAAATATGAAATAGGGAATTTCAGCGGGATGTATCCGACACCTGCTGTAGTAGAGCACTTTAAGTAAATTCGTTGGGCATTTTTCATTCAGAAACTGAAATTTGAAATGCACTAACGGACTTAATTTATCATTAACACCAAAATAGCGTTGCTGACAACAATAAAATAACTAAAAAGTGTTAAATATATGTTACACGATAGTGCATTTAATAAGTCATGAGGTAGTCAGGAGAAACATGAGTTTGGAAAATCTGTCTTGACTTGGAGAAGAAGTTACGCAAAAATAAGACACAGAAATGTGAGGAAAAGAGCACTCACAGCTCATGCAGATGGAATTGATGCTCCATTACTTTCTGTAGTTGGCCTCTAAACTCGAATTTTCGTTTTATTTATTTACTTGTAATATAACTCGTGGGCGCTTATAACGGTTCACAATAAGGTACTCTTTTCTTTTTTCAAGCCAAAAAAACGGAAAAAATGATGGGTACCGTAAAGCATTTTCGAGTTCACAGCTCATGCAGATCGAATTGATGCTCCAAATCGTAGCCAACTAAAATTCTTGCGTCATTCATTTCCCTGTAATATGATAATTCATAGGAGCATATAACGGTTAAGGTTTACGAGGCTTACTGCAAGCTACTCTTTTTACTCTTCATATAATTCACTTCCAACAGTTTACTGCAAGTTACACTTTCCGTTTTTCAAGCGGTCAAAAAAAACTGAAAAAATGCTGGGAACCGTAGGAGCATATAACGGTTAAGGTTTACAGCACGCTACTCTTTCCGTTTTCCATGCAGCCAAAAAACGGGAAAAAGTGCAGGGAACCGTAAAATATTTAGGTGAGTGTGCAGCGAGTCGCAAGCTGCTCTCCAGAGGGCAGCGAGACCGAGGTGGTGCCTCAATAAAAGCCGTGGGCTGCGGCAGACTTCCAATGAAGCAGCCTCTGCAACAAATTCATCCACAACAAAATTTCATTTCGTAGCACATCCCAGTCTCTATTCTCGTATGAATGCATTCGGGCGCTTGAGTGCGGAATTGCACTTGAAGTTTTTTAAAATACGATGTTATTAATGTCGTGCACGTGAGTTAAAAATCACACTTAAGATTATTGTAAAAATACGTTATCGTTATTCTATTTGGGCATGAAAATGACTAAAATCAATTTGGAGCACCACCGTGCACTTGAGTGAAAAATTATACTTAAGGTTTTTGTAAATACGACGTTATCGTTTGTTCTATTTGGGCATGATAATGATTAAAATCAATTCGCGTTACTAAATGTTTAATTTCACCTTAAGATGTGGCACATCGCAGTCGGAATTCTCGTATGAATGCGTGCAAAAATTTGCACTTAAAATTTAAAATACGCCGTTATCGTTATTTCATTTGAGCATGAAAATGAACAAAATTAATTATATAGGAAATAACATGAAGTACATTGATTGTATACTATAATTTCAAGTTGAAATATAATACACTCACCTTGAGGTGCGTCTATTCGTTTCTGAATGACTCTTAGCATTGTGAGATGCAAAAATCCCGCAGCTTTAATGAGCGTCAGGGATATTATTGAGCAAACTGTGAAGCTGGAGGAATTCTTCGTCTCAACTTTTAATATTCCAGCAACATATAGTGTTTCCAGAAACTTTGAAATCGAGTCTGAGGCCTTGCGAAGTCAAGGCCTTTGGAAACGTTGAGAAACTAATATACCCTAATGCTATGGAGGTGCCAATTGTTTTCACTCACTTATTCACTCCGCAAAGCTATCAAGGTTAATAGTTACCACCACTTACATGGTATAGCATAAAGTATGAAGTATAGCGACCACTATATTGCCGATTTTTTTTGTCTCACCGGTGATAGCGTCAACGAAACGCTAAATAGTAAACGAGCTTGTGTATTTATAAAAAAACTCACAATTATTCAACCCTCTTTGAAATGTAGCAATTCGAAGCAATGTACATGTTCGGTTTTGTAGTTAAAGTCAAATTTAACGTTTTCCTATTCGAATTCTGAGAGATCTATGGTATTACTTTTTATATCAAATTGCCAAACTAATTTGTGTACTATTGTGACAGAATTCAGAATAATGAACGAGTCTTGATGAATATCAAAAACTCGTTGGGAACATTCATCTCAAAGCTTTAAAAGCTGGGTTTAGAAAACTAGCTAAAACATCGTTCAACATCGACTTTTTACATCCGACGCTGGAATGTTTCTGTGACGAAATAAAAAGAACGTAAAGTGGTAGGCTGAGTAAAATAAGAACTTAGTAGATAGGAACTTGGAATACAACGGAATAACTGCATCACCCTGAAGTGTCAAATCAAAAGAATTACAAACATAACAGCCATAAGAGAATAACAATACCAAAACACTCAAGAAAGAGAACAACTTTCTACAGCCCAGTAGTTAAGCCAAGCCGATGTCATTTGTCACGAGATAAAGTCTTTCAATCGCTGTCCAAACGGCGATCTTTGAAAATTTCGAGACTACGCATTTGAATTTTTAATTTAATATTTTCACTTTAAGTTAAATTTTTTACGTTTGTCAATGTTGATTTAACTGCATTGATCAACACGAAAACCACCATGGGTGTAACTAAAGTTCAATATTTAGTGTTCACTTCAGTGTTACAACTGCCCAAAAATTTTGTTTGCACATCATGGTCGAGTATTTTTTTAATACCTGCCTTCCACATCGGAACCCTGATTTTTCTACACACTCTTCCGCTGTATTTACATAATTCTGAGATTTGAAATGGGATCTAACCTTAGAATTTATTCTTTGTTTGCACATCGTGGTCGAGTAATTATTTTAACACCTACGTTATACTTCGGTGACATGGTTTTTCTAAACACTCGTCCGCTGTAGTTATATAATTCTGAGATTTGAAATGGGATCTAACCTTAGAATTTCATGCACTTTATGTTACCGGATTTATCTATGCAATCATAAAAATTTTCAAATTGAACATCTTTTCTCAAAGAATTTGCGGACGCAAACTTTATTTAAAAAAATTCAACATTAATCATTTGGGCAGGAAAACAGAATGTAGATTATGAACCTAAAAATTATGTGCATTTTGTAAAACCCACTTTTTCAATTAGGATCAACATCTTCATTTCAGTTAGATCGTTGATTTACGGTCCATTAATTAATGTTGTTGTACTATCACCAGTCAAAGAAGGGCTAGGTTACTGTGGGTCATGGGGCGCTGTTCTTCTGCTCTCATGCTCGTGGTTCCCCCAGGGAAACTTTTAGCGAGAGCTGGTTCATTACAGAAATTTTACGTTAGATTGGGCACGGCACAGCTGCAGCCACAAGAAAATTTTACGGCATCGATCAGTGTTCTCGAGCACCGTTGCGGTACTCCGAAACTTTTGAATGAAATTCCAGCAATTGATAAAAAAGTAGAACAGTGATTCGCGACACTGCCGTCAGGGTAGTACTTTCTGAGCACTCAAATTTCATTTTTTTTAAATGTTCCACTTTTAGAATTTGAACCACACTTGATCAGTCCTCAAATTGTAGTTGAAAAAATAAATGTTTCACTTTGAGAAATTGAGGAGAAAAAAACAGCACTTGGAACCGCGACGAAGCCCTTGGAAGAATTACCGGTGTTGGTCCCGCCTGTACGACGATGCGAACTGTTTGGAAACGCAGCTTCAAATCCGACCTGCTCACTGCAGTGATGTCGTGATGTTGAGAACACCACAACATCGCTGCAGTGATGTGATGTTGAGAACACCACAACATCGCTGCAGTGATGTGATGTTGAGAACACCACAACATCGCTGCAGTGATGTGATGTTGAGAACACCACAACATCGCTGCAGTGATGTTGTGATGTTGTGAACGACTCGGAAATTATCTCACGACACGAACACAACACGACACACAGCCAAGCCTTGTGACGTGGACACAAACCTCAAGCAAACTAAAACGAACCGTTACATGAAAAAGTTGGGGAAATTTATTTCAGGAGAATCAAGAAAGACTTTAAATTTCCAAGGCTACAAAAAAATGAAACAGATGTAGACAAATTTTAACTACAGTTTCAAAACGTGTAAGCGCTTTTAAAATTGGCGAACCAAGCAAGTTTTTAAATGTCCTGGGCCATAATTAAACGCGTCAAAATATAGACGATGTTGCAACTCCACAATTCAAAAAAATGTGAGAGCTTTTTTAAATTAGACACAATTATCAGCAGGAGAAAAATGTATTGGTTCAATTTAAAAAAATTTCCCCACAAAAAATCTTTGTTAGATTTCGCGTTTGAAGCTCCGAGCCTCCATTAATATGCTCTGGATCATAAACACATGCTCTCCCTCAGTTGTGATCAAACGAGAAGTTCATGCTTAAACTGAATTCATTTGTGCATCAATTCCAAGGCCTAGGTCACTTTAAATGCATCATACATACATTCAACGGTTGCTTTGTCATGAACATCCGTAGCACTTAGCACTTCAAAAAGACTTGCCTAGAAATGAAAAGAGCATCTTATGCAGCCATACCTGGCATAAATAAAAGATGAACTGGCTCATGCTATTTACGGCAAATTTGGCATCGATCCACGCCATTTTGTTCTGATGTGCGGCCTCTGAAAAGTCATTTTTCCCGAGAAAAGTTTCTCAGCAAGGCCAGTGCGCAACGTCAGCAACTCAGGTATAGATTGCGCGAAAAGAATTTTGAAACAAGTGACTTTCGTGAAGGGCAGTCATTGACCAACAATTCAATCCAATCCAGCACGATGAGTAAATCCAGATTTATACTTCTGTCAGAAAAACTGTTTCACTTGCTTTGAGACTTTCGTGACGGGCAATCACAATTCAATTTTCATGCCACTCATTTTTGATAGATGTTGCTGCATCGTAAAATAATCTGAAATCTTAAATTGCAGGAAAAGATAAAGTACTAAATAAATTCTGAGTTTCTCTCTTCGCATCAAAACACAAACAAAAACAGAGCATTTTTAGAACACACAAACTTTCGTTTTTAGTATTGACCCCACACAATGTGAACTTCTTTAGTTTTTACCCTTAACTTTTTATTAAAAACAATAAAGTTGTTTATATTTAGCATATCCTAAATGGTTCGCGAAAATCTGAACGCTTTAGCTTCAAAATTTATTCTCGAGTTATTCGACAGAGAGGCCCACACAGCACAACTGAGCTGGGAACAACTTTAAAACTATAATATAATTAACACTTTTCGTGCAACATTACCCACCGGTGTTCACTGAGGGGATTTTCATGATGCTGCTGACCGACCAGTAGTCCCTAACTCAATTTTGATGCATATTTAATGAAAACTAAATGAAGGCGCAATCTATTTTCTGTCCGTTATTTTCAAAATTGATCTCTAAAATTAACTCCAACTTGAGTTGAATGTGGAACTTCGGTTAAACCCGCCGCACTCAACGTGTAAAAAAATAACCAACGGTTAAGAGTCACACAACAAGCTGGTATCACCGAATTTATGCAGAGCGTGGGAGTGGACGTTGCAAAGAATATCACAGTTGTAGGAAACTTCTCAAGGGGAGGATTCATCACAAACTTCCCCAATTTTTGTGGCCCCGTAAGTTGGAGGTATATGTGCAGCGGCACTGTCGCAACTAGCAGAACTTGCAGCCAGCAGTTCGTCATGGCCCCCAAACTCAAGTCTGCAAATTAATACAGTCCTCATTTGGCTTTAGGTTTGTTAATTGGGTAAGTTTTCGCTATCAGCGCTGTCTAGACCCGCATATTCTCAACACGGGAGAAAAGGTTAAGGAGTTTGGAAGGTTAAGCAGAGGCAGCTGTCGAAAAAATACATTTATATGTTTTAGTACTATTCTTTCGAAAATTATAGACTTTGATGAAAAGAGAAATCAGAAAAAAAAGTAAGAAACCAGCGATGCAAACGTGTTTATTCAACCCGTACTGCTTTCTTAAATGCATCTAAAATACTACACATGAAAAATGAATAGCTTTTAAACTATTTTAAATCATTCCTTTCGGTAAGGCAAAATTCACAACATCAATAACAATCCAAGGCTTAATAACATTCTTTCATAAAAAATCTGATGGTGTACGAATGCTTGTTTTCGTCCTATGTAAAGATAAAGATAAATAAAATTTTACTACTTCAATTGATTCCTTACTGGTATTTCACCAATGCGAACGCAACAAATCGTGACCAAAAGTCGTTTTGAAATTCTTCACAGGAAAAGTACAATATGAAAATGCCACACCGTATTCCACTTCAAGCTTTTCCATTATGTGGGAGTGTAAATCAAACTAAAAGAACAAACTTCAAGCTTTACCATTATGCGGGGAATGTAAATCAGACTCTAAAATAAGAAACCATGGAACGCACGCGCAGCTATCACTGCCACAAGTTGCGCTGCACTTGGTAATGAAAGAATAGCGAGCTCGTGAATGCGGTCAGCTGTGTTTCTGCCAGTCCTCGTTGCCTAGCAAGGATTGTTAAAGCAATTAAAACTTAAACTTGTTAGAGTGACTTCAAAAGTAAGCCAGTCGATTTGAGACAAAGTAATTAGACTATTTAGCATTCTTGATAGCGCCTCGTTGCGAGCTGCTGGCTGGAAGACGAGAAATCAAAGACTACTAACCAGTTTCTCAGAACATTTCCTAAGTAATTTATTCTTGGCGCTCGAAATTAACCTAAAAACTTTGCTCTTGAAACCAGATACCTTCAGTGTTGTAGTCTCTGTTTTCGACCCTGTTGACCTTCTAATTATGAAGTCCCGTTATATTCTGTAACGTAAATCTCAGTTGAACGACTTCCAGGCAGCTTATAAGACAATATTGAAATAATATAAGTTCGTTAAAATTTTTTAGTTTGTGAGCTCCCTGTCAGATATTGAGTTTCAGATATCAGTTACTAAGTTTCCCTTGATGTTTTAGATCAGTTTTTGCACAGAATCAGAATGACTCTTTCAAGTCGAAACGTCCGTTTTCTAAAACTTGTTCTCCTTTTTAAAATGAAACGTTTTTAATCAAATCTTCATTCCAAGCTTTCGTTCATTGTCAAACCCTGGTTAAAAACATACCGCAATGAGATTGGGAGTTAGCCATTAGAAAATGCATGGCTTCTAGCACCAAGACTACATGAGAAAGTCTCTTGAAAAGAAAGGAAATTGATGGCTTTGTCTGTCGACATGAACCGATGAAAAAATTGAGAACTCATATCTAAAATTAAATGATGACTGGTCATCCATGGCTCAAAAATTAGCTTGAGGTTTTTCATCATTTGAAATGTCTTTTTGCCTGATGGTAATTCGCCATTCACTTTCTTTTTGTGGCGACGAAGATCCAATGAGAGTCACATTTGCACCAAGGCATGTGGCTTCACCAGCGGAACTTTACTGCTTATGTACAAAATGACTTATGGTCAATAACGTGATCTAAAAAGGTTTATAAGGGGTGATGTAACACCATAGCATTATGTTGTTTTCGAATTGGTGAAATACCAGTAGGAAATTGGTAGATAAACTAAAAATTCTTTTTCATTTTTCATCCGATAGTGAGGAAACGAACATTCGTACGTCATTAAATTGTGCATTGAACATGCGTACAGCAAATCGAAACACCATGCTGAGATAACAGGTACTGAGTTGTCTTCAGGGTCGATTTCATTAAAAACATTGTGTATTTGGAATAGAAAATACACAACTCTTGCCACTCTATTGCAACTATCTCGATTGACACTGATTTGATAAGCTTAATTTCAAATTTAAAACAGATTCATCTTTTTTTTTTTTGACTTAATGAAACATGACTTTAGAGAGGTGAAAAAATAAATTCATTAGAAATTTTTTGCAAACATCAAATTCAAGGCACTCAATAAAACATCTGAGAGTGACATGCTTGCATCCTTCTTCCTGCTGCAAGGAGTGATCCAACACAACAAAATAAGGGGGTGATCCAACTCTACAAAATAACGGGTGATCCAACTCCACAAAATAAGGGGGTGATTCAACACTGTAAAGTAAGGACTGAACCAGCACTAAGGGGCAAGTACCCAGCTTGAAGACGAATTACTGATGTTATAGCTCAGCCATTAAATGAGCGTAACTTTTTAAAAAATTACCTTAAATAATACTCACTAATATTTTGGATACGTTTGAACCCTTTTCCATTTTTTAATGCATAGCGTACTCTTAGAGAAATTTCAAATGTTAAAATGGTACAACAAATTTCATTTTCTGTCATGAGCAACTAAGCCTTCATGACAGTTAGAGCGTTGAATAGTCTCAGGTTGTACAAACTTCTCATTAACTACGGAATAAAATAGTTTTTGCCCAATGTGTAAAAATCTTCGAACATTACACAGAAAATCCAACTGCCGAGAATTTTCATAGAAAAAAGCACCTCTCAAATATGAATCTGTAAAAATTCCCCCAAAAAATTAATCAGTCTATTTATCTATTTATGTTACAGAAAGCATTATATCTCCCTGGGGTAAGAAAAATTAGCAACTGGTGGAGTTGTTATCGTATTTTCCAGCGGCAATTCTTTTTGATGCTTCTAAAACTATGCAAATTTTAATCTCGAACACTTCAAATGACCTTTCATCAATCATGAACTCAAACAAAATTAAAGCATGAATCCCAAGTACTTCAAGCACGACAAAAATATTGCATGAGAACGACTAAGGCATCTTTCATTTTACAAAACTAATCGAATCAGACCGACTTATTTTACCGTTCCTTCAACTGAATTCAAATAACATTGGGCTCGCTTCAATAGAATATTTTATACTCGACTAGTCTGGCTGAACACGAGACGAATTCTTCGATAAAAAATAAACAAACGTGAAGCAAATGCAAAGAATTCCATCCAATTTTCCTAGATATTGCAGGGAAGAGTTGGAGAAGCAAGCACACAGCCAAATGCGAAGTATTTTAAAGATGCTATCCTTTAAACACTTCAGAGCACAAAATTCGGAAAGTTCGAGAAGTTTAAAAGAGTAAATAGGGGACAAACCTCATCGCTGTGCGTATGATAATTTCTGAGTGAAATTTTATTATAGCTGAACAACGTTATTATTTGCGGCTGTCGAAGAAAATTTCGGTGGAACAAGTAAATTTTATCAAACCTACTCATCCCTGGAAGTTAGCATTAGTCATCAACAATCCAAAATACTTTCCCGCAAGATCTCCGAATGATAAAAATCCAGTTGTTTCTCCTGTCGCAGTACTGTACTGCATTTGTGTCGGTGATTTAAATGTTTTGGAAGAATAACTCACGGTTTGTTGAAAGTAAAAGACCCGAAATTATCTTTTCCGAAAGCCACGCTAAAAAAAAGCCATTGCTCGCAGGGTAGAGCACAGTTAAAATTTATATTCCGGTGGCAGGTGCCGGGCAGTAGCTAGGGCTGCCAAATTTACCTTTATTTATCCGAACTCCTTAAGTTTACATTTTTTACAGGATATTTAAGTAAAAAAAATCATTCTGTTCCTGGAAACCCTGCAACTTTACCAGATGCTTAGTTGACGTTGCGCTCAAATATTATTCAAAAACTGGCTGAGCTTGAGGATTTTGCCATGAAAAAATGCTTCTTTGGTAACCCTTAAAGAAAGATGAATTACGAAAAAACAAACAGATTTGAGCGGCCGGACGATCGGGCTAAAAACAGATATCCATTCAAGAAATGATTTGTTTTTCAAAAAACTGCTCCTAATTCTTTCATTATATCCTTTCTTTTTGAGCAGTGCCACCGTATTCCCGCACTGAGTGTTTCTAAGCCTTTAAAAAATATCATTTCAGCCCCGCAAATGAAAACTATGCGTTTTCGTACTTACCTTGCAAATTTTCCTTTCCACTAAACTAAAGAAAGGTAAAGGATCGACAAGTCCCACTTTGTAGGATTTTTCTTATTAATGTGGAGTAAAATGCGATTTTACATAACAAGTGCCATCCTGAGGCACGTTTTAGAAAACAGGTTGGAAGGTCGTAGCCTAAATGCATTCTATTTACACTACAAACACGAATTTTTCCATCATCATTTATGCCATAACCCTGTTAGTTCTAGGAGGCTGCAGAAGGAATTGAACTACTCACCTTTAAAATTTAAATAGTTTTTGTTGACGACATGAGTTACCCTTTAGATGCACCTTCTCGTTTCTTCAAGAGAGGTAACGATTCTAAAAACAACCTTCGCTTGTATTACAAAAATTGTGATAAATGTTCGCTCGGACTACAAAAACTGGGGTCAATATTCCGCAGGTCACGAGATTCTGTCGGCAGGTAATTCCTGAGAACATTTTGAGTTCTTGCCCAGACTAGGGACCGTAAAAGTCGTCTAATATTTCAGAGTCAGCCAATAAACATTCTTCCTTTGATGCGCGATGCCAGCACCGCCACCAACGCACGGCATCAAGACGCACATCGCGTTCGTCAGAAAACTTCCCCCGAAAAACAAGGCTAAAAATCAAGGCTAGTTTCTTGCCGTGTGGACTTTCATGTCTAGCAGTAATGAAAAATAACTCTTCTAAGGAAGGACGAGAAATGAAACTCGTAGACTGCGTGTAGTTTGTCTCAGGAGCATGCATGATGAGGTAGCGCTCTAATTAAGGAAGCTGCTGCGCTTTCTTACCACACCGAGTAATCTGTCGCGGAAATCTGTTCCTTTTTTCCCAACTGCGCAGGCTTGGAGAGTGGGACTCCAGATCAGGGAAAACAAGCAAGACACGTGAGAACTTATCAAATGTTCAGTATGCTATCGAAGATCGATGAAATTTGTGGCATGACGCGTATTATTTCAGTCTTGTACGGGGAATTTACCAATCGGAGTTTGGAGAAATTTGTGGCACAACGCTTATGTCTTCGGTCTTGTACGGTGAATTTATCGATCGAATTCCGTTGAAATTTGTGGTAAAACGGTAATTTCTTCGGCTTAGTACAGTCCTGCACTCCTTCTCGAGCGCTCAGTTTTGTTTCAGAAGCTACGCACAAAGATTTCTGTTGTATGGTAGCTTAAGATGTTCGATTTTGGTGCAACGAACTCTTCCGGCAGAGGTAAATATTGAATCAGGAGGTAAACACACATGTTTCTGAAGTTTTATTTCTATTCTCAAATATCTGAGAATTGTATATCAATTAATCACAAATGATGGCTATGATTTTCTTACGATTCTATGAGTGTTATAGCCCTTATTTTTGACCTAATCGTTCATTAGAATTGAACAGAAGTTTGATTTATCCCGGAGACTGTGAACAAAAAATTCTGTTTCTTCAGAGAAATGGTTCGTCTATTGTTCAAACGTGAAAGAACAGCTGTGCTACGAGACTGATTAGAATCATTTTGAGTCGCTTTTATTAATGAAGAAAATACGACATGAGTGTGTGCTGGAGCCAACTACTCAAACGCATGAACACTTCGACTGTGACGTGAGTCACCGGTGGTACACGGAGGCAATTTTCACAACGCTGGCTGTCGATCGACCAGTAGTCACAAACTCAATTTTCGTAAATACTTAAGCAAAGCTAAATGAAGGCACAATCCACTTCATATTTTCTATTTTCAAAATGGCTTCCTACAATTAACTTCAAATTTGAATTGAATATTGAACTTCAGTTTTACCTGCCGCATTCGAAGTGTTAACACTCTCGTCCACTTTTGATTTCGGCAAAGCCTGCATTTCAATAGAAATGAATAAAATAAAAATGTTTTGATAATTTTACCCACTGAATAGAAACATGATGCAGAATATCATTAAATATTAGGCCCGGCTTTTATGCCAGAGATGCCACTTGAAAAATAAATTCTAAACGAGACATGCAGCATCGAAGAAATTATTTCAGTGAAATGTTCTCCATTCGAAATCTGGCAGAGTATGGAATTTCTCAGAATAATAGGCGATGAAATTGCACTTGTCTCACTCAAGCTCAGAATGCTACTGTATCGAACACTTGAGGCGGAATAGTATAATTATTCTCACTGTAACCCTCGCAAAACTTCAATCACGAATGAAGGCATGTTTATAAATCAAGGAAAACTGCTATGAAGAGTTACCTCAATGAAGAGTTACCTCAATGAAGAGTTACCTCAATGAAGAGTTACCTCAATGAAGAGTTACCTCAATGAAGAGTTATCTCAATGAAGAGTTACCTCAATGAAGAGTTACCTCAATGAAGAGTTACCTCAATAAAGAGTTACCTCAATGAAGAGTTACCTCAATGAAGAGTTACCTCAATGAAGAGTTACCTCAATGTCTTTCCACTCATTCCAAGATTGAGAGTCTGGAAAATCACAATCACCAGCATCGATCACGATACTGTTGAAAAATGTGCTTCTGACTGACTAAGACGGAGTACGTTTATTGAGCTCTTAACCATAAGAAATAATCATGATACATAATCTTTTAAGAAAAAAGGAACAATTTTCAATGCTCTGCCTGAGAGGGGTTTTCTTGTCGAGAGTGAAAGTGTCATAGATGAATTGGGAAGAGTTAAGAATCTAAGACCCAATTGAGACCCAATAGCACGCTGTGTTAACATCCACATAGCTCTGTGTACAAACGAAAAACACATAATGAAAAACATCCTGAAAGTTTAGGTAATTAATAAATGAGTATTTGTTCAGCGTATGACAGCACATGAATGGTACGCTTCCGAGGTCAAACGCGGAATGCAATAAAGAAGTTGATTGAAATTTGAACAGAAGTGCGTCACAACGGAACTTTGAACAGGAAATATAAATCTGGCTTTGGTATTCAGCACAACATCAAGATATTTTGCGTACATAGATAATATTTGCGTATATTTCTGTGAACAGCGTTTCGCAAATTACGATTTTGTCAACTCAATTAGAGCAACACAACGACGCACACAACACAGCATGAAGGCACGATATTTCTCGTTCCTAACTGGGTGGTTGAGAGACGTTGTGAGCTGTTGCAGGCGCTTTGTGCCTCATAAGCTTCTCCAAATTGGTTCCCGGTCGAAAACAAGAGATTTTTGAAATTTTAATTTACCTCTGCTGGACGAACTACCGCCAAAATTACCTGCGGGCAAAATCTCTCTTAATGAGAGAATGCTGGATACGAGATCCTAAATGAAAGAACGCAGCCGACGGCAATCTTACACTCATAAACATCGAGTCGTCGAGATTTTTTTGCAAACACTTATTTTCCAGAAAGTTTCTGCAAGATTCCGTGAAAGTTAGGAAAAACATTCGTCGCTGTTGTGAAATATTAAAACCTACTGAGTGTTTTCTCGTGAAGCTCTGCAGAACACAACTAAAAAGAAGGAAACTTGTTTTTCGAAACGAGCAATAGCGTTAATCCACTCATGAGTTATACGTTCTGGCAGGAGGCAATAATTTTCTCATGATGGACGTGAAATTTTCCAGAAGCCCACTAATAATGCATTTTTTTTATCCAATCCGAGACTGAGTTCAACACTCGAGATCGAGAGGTCCTGAGGAACGAATGCTTCGCCTAGTCTTTCCGTCTTTAAAAGGCTTTTCTTTTTTTGTGTCTTAATGACATCATAAATTCTTAGACCCGAGCGATCTGAGATGTTGATCTCTTTTCGTGTGAAAATTAATACCGTAAACAACTGATTTTCTGAATTCCTGGCAGAACTCAACGACTCAACGTGAGACGATATGTTTTCTACCACAATGTTACTACTGCGCACATTTAATTTTTGAGATGTTGATAAAATTAGTTGTTCTCCCTAACGATATTTTCGTTTGCACACGACCAGCAACACAATTGATACTAAGGTTAAATTAATTTAACAGACACACCCATACCGCTTTGGTTTAAAATAAGAAGATCATCAATGAACGTCATCTGTCTGAAAAAACACACGTGTAACTACAAATTACACAAAAATACCACCTAAGTAATCTTTACTTCTCATTACATTAAAATCCGGTACATATTTATTTGTGGTTCCCTTTTGGCGCTTTTGACTATAAGATCAATTTACTGATAACCTTTTTGGACAGCGTGCATTGAGCAGCCGGCGAATGCCAGCGTCTCTCTGGACTCACACAGCCAGAGACAGAGAGACTTGGTCAACTATTTTGATAGACAATCCTTCATCCTCTTGGGAGTTAGCAACCGCTGCAGCACTGCGAAGTTGGACAGTTCAAAGTACTGCAGTTGGAGTTGCCTTCGCTGTGGTATTGTCGATTTCTCTGCATGATGTGTGCCAATCTTGGTGTTGTTCACGTGCTGATGTTGTGATACAGCCGCCATCTCAACTAGTGTAGAAATTATACGAGAAGTGCTGCGCTAAAACCATAAATTTATAAGCATTGTTTCAAAGTGATCCTTTAATTCGCTTTCAGGAATTTTTTTTAGATTGAAAAAGCGTAGATTTAGCTCCAATCAAATTTCTCAACCCAAATCATGAGCTTCCAGTAGTGGATTTCAGTCAGAAAAAAACGTTGATTTAGCTCAAATCAAATGCTCATTATTGAGCGTAAGTCATATGTTGTTCAAACGTAGAAGCCCTGAAACAAGTGTACGACTGCTCTAGTTAAAAGTTTGAAGAACGCAACTCGAAAATAAGTTTGCAGGATCGTTTCGTTGTTTTCAGATGAAGTTTATCTCCATCAGCAGACGACCTCAAAGCTGCAAACTCCCGAACTTGCTAATTTTTGCGGAGAAAGTTCATTGGCTTCTCTCCCGGCGACATTCAGTTTAGTTAGAGGACGGATTAAGTCGTGGATGCACGATATTATATCAAACTTACACCGTGGTGTCAATTTGACCCCAACCTTTTTATTAAAGTAGCAAAGGAATCACCTTTATTAAAGGTGATGCACCTTTCATTGTACCTCCTTTAATGAAGTAATGTATGGATAAAACCTTCATTGATTTGCGTTTAAAATTCAGTTGGGGTCATATTAAGCATCCACGGATCAAATCTCGAGCAGAGCGTCAGGTCTCAACCTTAAAGTTCCTGAGCTGTATGAAGAGTCACTGAAACAAGTACGCCTGGAACCATGTCAACTCGATTTAACCCTTCACTGCATGAATTGTTTTTGGAAATTTTGAAATGCCCTCGTCAGTAATGGCGGCGAAATTGAACTCTACCGCTTGAGGGGTGTATCGAACACGTATCATACATACGCGTTCAGTGTATGTTTAGTGTATCTCATTAGTGGTACAAACCGTAGAAATGCCCTCGTCTCAATTACTTGTTTCTATATAGAGCCGAATTCGGGATGTGTCGTATTCTGCACACAGTGCAGTGAACGGTTAAATCGACTCGACCGTTGCAGAGTCGGTAACTCTCGAGTAGTCTAACGAAAAAGGATTAACCGTCATTCCAGTGAGATTAGAGGAAGCACTATGCTTGTAAATTAACAGGTGTTCCGTAACAGCTCTAATTTAACCGACCGTGATAAGAAAACGGTCATCCTATGGGACCACACTTCGAGCAACGGCGGTGTATTGAGAAATTCTTTTAATAATTATGAACGTACTTTTCTTTGTGCGTAAAATTTACTTAGTGCCTTTGCGTGATTGATATCTGACAGCTCGGGACTTGAGGAGAAACCAAAAATGGAGCACTTGGCTAGTTCCTATCGCTATGTTTTTTCCATTGCGCTTTAATACCAAATTCAAGAACACACACATGTAACCGAAATCGTGGCCAGGGATTTAAATTCTTTTCCTAAATACTTCAGCACCTCAAAGCACGCAAGCCTCAATAGAGTTAAAGTCTCAGGTGTGTCAGAATGCAATATAACAGAAGCCACACGGTAGGGTGCTTCACAATACTTAGTCCGACCACCATGACGTCGTTTCGCTGCAAACGCGTCGAAAGATAAAGCTGTGCGCCCGCATACAATTCTTAGAGCTTTCCTTGTTCCACATTGCTTCATGAATAAAATAGCTTATTTGAGTATAGGTACACGTAAACAGCTAAAAAGAAGTCATGCACAAGAAAGTGAGATTTTGCGTCCGTGAATATTATTGAGGTAAAAATTGCATTATAGTGAGGCTTGACGTACGTGAATATTATTGAGGTAGGAATTGCATTAAATTTGAAAGTAAGGTTTCAAAAAAATTCACTCTAATTACACTAATGAGTACACAACAGCTCGTATATCATCTAAAAACGAATTCCTAAAGCATACACTCTATAATTATTGGTAATGTCATCTATTCTATAATCAACAGAATGAAAGTTAGCTGCTTGCAGCAGCAATTAGAATTACTATTTACCCATCAGAAAGTGTGCTGTCGTTTTGTCACCCTCGAAACAACGGACATTCCAAAATTGCAATTTAAATATGCAAAATGCCAAGAAAATCGCTTGTTCAAGACTAATTTCACGCAGCACAAAAAAAAAAATTTTTGCAACAGGCCCACCATCTCGCAATAAAAAACGACCATAAAATCACGAGTTCATGAGTTTCATACGTTAGCTTTAAATTTGTGGAGACATCTGAAAAAATACAAATTATTTTGACACGTGTGAAAACAACCTTAATAATAGCTATAGTCCAAAAAATAACTTAGTAAGAACTTTTGTTATTGAATCACTCAGTCGTTGAAAAGTCGCCGCTTAACTCCGTGTTTCTCGTTCTTGAATCTGAAGAAATAAGATCTTGGTATGTCGTAGAAGAGAAATCAGTCCCTCTTTACTGAGTTTAATTATTGGTATTAAGGTATTCATCAGTCACATTGCAACATCAAAGTAATCATAAAATACGAGACACGTCACAGATTACTGTGAAACTAAATTACCAACGCTCGTTGCAGAACATCATTTTCACAAATGAGAAGTCGGGCGACGTTCAGCAGATTCTCAAGCAAGCATCAAAACGACAGAATTTTCTGCCCTCAAGTCGTGGCTGGAACCCTCCGACGATGCCGAAGCCCTCTCACAACCTAGTAACGAGCACAAGCGGTGGTTTAAGCGGTCATTTCATAAAGATGGAAGCATGACCTCGTTTGTAAAGCGATCGTAGAGGAGCTCGCACATGGGCTCAAAGTTAGCTGGTACCTTGAGCTACAGACTTTCTGGCGCAACGCAAATTATATTAACGACTTTCGGATTTTTTCGAAGTAAAGTAAGACGACCTGTACTGCTTGAGATATGCAACTCTGAGGAACGCCTACGCTAATGTTCAGCCCGCGTGCGTAACGAAAAATGCCTCCTTTATTGCCAGATCTCAACGTTATTGACCACTGGTTGTTGTCAAAACCGGAGGCTTTTTGCACCCCAGCTCAATTTTTAAGAGCAGCAATTGAAAAACAGGGATGGAAATTTCCATATCAACGATCATTGTTTTCATGTAAAATTTCTTGAACATCTTTCTGAAGACATGAAACCTGAAATGAAACGTACAGATCAAAACTTTAAGGACTTGTTCTGATGGTTAGTACTCATCGTAGGTCAGAGGTCATTACTTTGAGCCCTAAAAAACAACCATTTTAAATTTTGAGCTTTTAATTATGTTCTTATTGCCAATCATTTCGATCATTCTACGGTCACTCTAATCACTCCTTAATTCTTTTCATGCTTTGCACAACTTAAGCACGTCGTAAAAAAATTATTAGCTTCCGCACAAAATTCCAATAAAACTAATGTCTGCTCAAACAGAACAGACACAAGTCCTCCTTTTCATTGTATAATTCCCTTTCGGGCTTCAGACATCCGCTCTGATGCAAACTCTCTCAGCATCGACGGTCGCCCCATTTGCATCTTACTGTCACTCCAGAAGCTTTCCAAGCTCAACGAGAATTAACTTACGCAGCTTTCCACGAGTGGCATTGCTGGATCCCAGCAAAAGATTAAATCAAAGCCTCCTTTTGGTCTCTATCGTTACATGTATCCGTGTACCCGTCTCATCACGAAATGTCCTTGGTACAAATCGCTTCATTGCGATGATAGATGAAGACCATTGCTGGGATACAATGAAATGTTCACTCCAGGTAGAGTACTGAAGTCCTTGCATGCTAAGCCTTAATTTTCTACTCGCGTCACATGGGAATTTATTATTCTGGAACACTGCATTTTGCACCTCGTCAAACTGTAGGCGGAATATCCTCATGAGCTCCCGCAACACGCGTCCTTCTAATTACTTTCTCGGGACAAATTCCCTTTCAAAGCCAAATTGCTTCCTGCGTCAACAATAAGCGCGAAAATTTTCAAAATAACGTCGCTCTACAACCGTGTAGAGAGACTGACAATTACGGCGCCTGTTTTTTAAAACAAAAAAGTTTGTGATGAACCTACAGTCAATTGACAGTAATGTCTTTGATGAGTGTGTTGCATCAAATTAAAAAAGCATGAAGGCAATTCGCATGCAACTCGACAATATTGTAGAACAGAAACGCACAAAAAGGGGTTAAGATAATCTCAAGATCAAACAATAGTTTCAAGTTTAGTTATTCGTATTGGTTAAAAAATAATTTTGGTTAAAAGTATGTCACAGAAACTATAAGTACATACTTCTTCAATTCGAAAATGACATTTGGTGTTTCCTAGGTATTCAGAAGCATCAACAATTGCCCGATCAGTGTGATTTTTGGAACGACACATGAAACGGTATGAATATCTCACAATTTTCACATACAATTCAAATATTAAAATTATCCTGACCGAAATCCAACACAGCGCTATTCCCTGTCATTTCTGAAAACAATGGTGCAAAAACACTTCTATACAATAACGTAAATAAAAATAATCATTCTATCTGCGTTTTCGACGTGAATTTCTTCGAAACGCTTGTCCTCCGCTTTTTTTCCAGTGTTTTGTTTCGAGAACTGTTGCTGCTGAACCTCAAATGTCGCTACCAAAGGAATAGAGAGGAAAGAACGAGGTTCCCATAATGTGGCCAACATCATAGTCAACACACACATCCTTGCTAAGACTGCAGTCATACATTTACCTAGCACCTGCACAAACAAATGACACTTGACGAACATTTAACAAACGCAATGACAAACACTTAACAAATGCGAAATGAACACTTGACTCAGATGTTCATTTTGCATATGTTCATTTAGCGCAGCACCGCACGCAGCAGAAAAAATAAAGAAGGGATCTCGAAACCAACAAATAAAGAAGGGACGTCTAATAATGAAGACGTTAACAGGAAAATTGCATTACAGCAGATGTTGGGTGCCTGAAGTCTGTTTGTACGTCTGGGGGCTTTTTCGAATTATGAGATGGCTCTGAAACATGTGTGCTCAATAATTTGTTCTTTAGCTTGTAGTTTACTTCATTGTATCTGTTCTGGGGATTTTTTCAATCCATTATTTAGTTCATTATTTGATCCATAATTTAGTCCATTATTCAGTCCATTATTTATTTTATTATTTATGTTATTATTTATTTTATTATTTATTTTATTATTTAGTCCATTATTCAGCCCCTTATTTGGTCCATTATTCAGCCCATTATTTGGTCCATTATTTAGTTCATTTAGTCATTAGTCCAAAGTTTATATTTATAATAATATTTAAAGGTTCATTATTTTTTATTATAAATATAAACAATGGTTATATTTAGAATAGATATAACCAAGTTTTTATTTATTATAGACATAAACAATGTTTGTATTTTTTATCAATATAAAAAGTCCGCTCTACCAATTTATTATAAATTTAAAAAAAAGTAATATTATAAAATAGAAAAGATAAAAAATGTTTTATAAAATGATGATAGTCATTATAAATATAGCAATTGGTTATCTTTACGCCTTCGAGCAATTGTTCCGAGTAAAACGAGTGTATTTACCTGAGTGACAGCTTGGAATTTGGAAGACCAAAAAAGTTTGGCAGCCAAGCCTTGCATTTCCCGGCTACAAATTTGCTGTCAGAATAGCAGAGTTCAGTCGACTGCCTCCTGTAAATTACCGAAGAAAATCAAAAACAAATCCATGAAGAAGATATTTCAACACTCGATCTAGGTACAGAACTTTGACCGCTGTATTTTTCAAAGCGTATTCATGCATCGGGTTTTGTTATAATACTCGTATTGATTGTGAGAGCAAAGTTCTAATGAATGGTTGCCTTCAATCTATTCCGTTTGCTTTTATGCTTTGACGTGTTTTGGCAGAAATTTTTTTAGTTCATTTATGAAATGGAAATCTTGTTAGCTGCCTTGTTAAATGGAGAAATAATTTTGTCCATCTCTCTTAAATCCTGGAATATAAATATATCCTGAAAAATTTGTGATTTGTTGATGTTGAAAAACTTGCTTTGAGGAGCGGACAAACTGTTCAAAAGTTTTAACCCTGATAATCAATTTTGATCAATAACAGTCATTTAATTTTGATTCATACTCGTACATCGAAAATAACTTACTTTCTGTTGGCTCATTTTTGTGCAAGGAATAGCTTGCTCAACATGAGATGCAAGAGCTTGTTTTAGCGAAATTGATATGCAGATTTACATTCATCAATATCTAAGTATTTTTGCGCAAGTTAATACATGAAACGTAATAGCTTGTTTTTGCATAATTGAGATCATATGAATTTACACACTTTAACATCGAAGTTTATGTGGGCCACAAACATGGAAGTTAAAATAGATACCATTATTTACACTCCACAGCACTACGTCATCTAAGCTCTCTATGCCAGTTGCTCTAATAAAGGATTCCACCACAAAATTCCAACATTTTTAAAAAGTTTTCGCGCGATTTTGTGCCCCAAAGAACCGAAAAAAGCGATGAGATATTGGCTATAGAACTAATAAAAAACTCGGTAAATTAGGACCTGACATTTTTTAGTTGGGGAGAAAGAATCACCCCAGCAACCAAACACAATAGAAACCTCTACTTAGTCGAATGATTTGATTACTGATGTGCGCACCGTAGTCGAGTTTAAGCAATTTTCAGAACTTCATCAGCAATACCACAATGGCCTCATTACATTTTTCGGGAGCTACTAATGATCCCTTCAAACGGACTCTACATTACGGTTTCCAGGGGTCGTCTCTGCTAAACACTACAGCGAAATTGAAATTTTTGGCTTCCACGTCCTTTGATTTCGATTTGCGAAGAATTTTTATTAGCAACTCCAGCTCTTAATCATTCTTTAGTTTCAAGAAACACTTCCTATGGCGACGCGGTCTACATACAATCATTAACCTGCGATGTGCATTGAAATTAAATACATAGGTTTAATCTGCCCCACAATTTAGGGAGTTGTCTATGACACACGAGCAGCGAACTTATTTCTATTTTCTGCTGTTTCCATGAATGTTTTTAACTCTGATTCAATACTGGCCAATGGCAACCGTTTGTATTGAACGCTTGGGTTTAATTTCATCATATTTTCAATTATTTTCATCGGATTTCATTTTCACGTCTTCTAATTTACAATCGCAGACGTGACTCATGAAATATTTAATTTATTTCATGATCATTTTCTTTTGCGAGTGTCAGCTGCTCATTAACTTTCTTTTCATGAATAATTATTCCCCATGTTAAGTAAAATATTCTTCTTCCCGGTGCCAGAGAATCAATAAGTCGCGGTGAACGTCTTGCCTTCGATATTGATCTCTTTAATAAATATATTTGTTAATTTTAATGATTTAATTTGTATACGTTTAAATTAATTAGCTTCCATCAGTTTTAATTAATTAATTTTGACTATTTTTAAATAATTAATTTCAATTAATAATAATTTTTTAATGTTTATTACTTCTATCCAGTTCCAATGACCCAGTCCTAAAAGTGATCATAATGAGGTGTTCCATTCAAAACAAGCAACAAAAGCGTTCCTTCATCTTCAAAAATTTTTCCAACTGCCGCCATTTCAGGATAAATTTCAGATTTGAACGAATGAAGCGTCTCCAGCAGTGACCAGTCAACCTCCTGTGACGAGCTCGTGTCACGTGACCGTGTTGATGACTGCGTGGGACTTAACATTTTGACTGCGACGTGGGACACCGGTGGCCACGGAAGGGATCTTCATAATTGATCGTACCCGAACGTAAACATAAAGACTACGTTGAGAACATGTTATGAGAACATCCAGGCCATGTTGAGAACATCTAATGAGAACATGCGGGCTAGGTTGAGAACATGTTGTCGTCAGCTAGTGATTCCAGCTTTCACATTCCGCGCAGCCTCTAACTACACACACTCCAATTCCAATTATCGCTCCAAAACATGGAGCGAAATGTAGCGGAAACCATAAAGGGTCAATAAGCCAAGTCCCGAAATGTGAGAGTTGTATTTGCTTCTCGTCAGAAATGGAACTATTCTTCAATCATTCAAAACCGTGCGTCTTTTTCATCCCCTCTCTGAAAACAGGGAAAATATTGTGAAAATTTTGCATTTCCACGAATTACGTCAAATTTTATCTTCAAACAGCAGCAGATGAAATGTTTTTTGAAGTTGAAGGATCACTTTTGTTGGTGACTTTGAATAGATCACCTCTCTATAAAAAGATAAAAGATGATTTTCTCTGCCTTTGTCGAGTTGAAATATTCATATAAGGATAGTGACGTATATATTAACAGCACGAGGGAATCTACATCCCCCATTGAAAAGTGTTATAAGCTATCACAATTAGTGAGAAGCTGCATTACTGCCAGATTTTGTTAATGAGATGTAATTTTCTTTTTCCAGAAAACAGTACTTTTAGCAGAATGAAACCATAAATTTCTAATTATTCTGATGGAGAAAGGTTCTTTTTTCGGAAATAAAACAAAAACTTTAATTTTTGTTTTTATCAATGAAGGTCTCCTACTTTTTCGGAATACAACATTTTGTAGAAAACGGAACCAAAAATCTTTAATTTCGTATCTTTAAATGAAAGTCTCCTAGTTTTTCGGAATACAGCATCTTTTAGAAATTGGAACCAAGAACCTCTAATTTTATATATTTAAATGATAGTCTCAAATTTGTTCGGAATGCAGCCTCTTGTAAAAAAATTGAACCAAAAGCCTCTAATTTTATATTTATATAAAAGGGTTCCCCTGGTGTTTCGCATATTGCAAACAATGAGAAGTGTTTTTTTAGGAAAAGAGAGTCTGCTTTGAGATTCTGCCATTCTGGCAGGGCGAATTCTCGGACGGTCACTCTACGCTCGCTCCCTCAACTTCTGGTCGGGGACGCAGTTAGTAAGAACTTCATCGATTCTGGAGTCCACTCAAACGGAGGACTCGCTGCGAGGTTTGACTGTTTCGAATAGGAACTTCAGTCGATGTCCTTTATGGCTTCTGTATTTTATATTCCTATCCGAACACAACCGCCGAGGGCGTAGTGAAATCAAGCTACCATAAAAAGAAATTACGGTTCTCTCGCTGGGGCTGCCAGGGTGAAAATATTCTCCCTCACACTTGACATTTTTCAAAAAAATTCTCCTTTATAATCTAATGCTTAACAGAATGTACCGTCCTTCAAAATATTTACTAGATCGACAATTCGGTGAAGAGAAAAAATTTTTAAAGATTGGAGAATCTGTTCTAAAACCCACATTTTATTTGATGTCAATGAAATCTCGGTAGAATTCGATGATTTATCTCAAAAGATGTAACCTCAGCAAGATTACATCGGCACTTAAGCTGCTTAGTGTACAAATGAGGGTTTTTACGCGACTGCCAGCGGGAAGACGATATTAATAGCGAAATAAAATAAAACGAGCCGCAGAGCAACGGAGTGGAAGTGAAGTGCAGCAGATCGAGCGCCGCTGAGCGAGCTCTGTAGATCTTACAGAATAATTGAGCGAACTCAAAATTATTAATTAGCTTGACCAACCCGACAAATTTTGTTGGAACCTAAAAAAGACTGTTAATAATTAACTTTTTATCGATATGGAAGGCCACAATTCAATATCTTCAAAGCAGACCACCAAAAGCATACGCTAATTAAAGTTCGAGCATCAATCTAATTAGAATTACATGCAGCGATCGCGCTCGGCATGTGAAGCTCGCGGAAAAGTCTCAGATAGTAATGCAAGTCCGTGAATATTCGGCCTGAATCTGGAGTCTGATACTAAAGTGAATTAGAGCAGTAGTGAGGTAATGAACGAGCGTGCTAACTTCCGAGCTCTCAATGTATCTGCCAAACTTGAGCTTCAAATTGTTCATCTTCGTTTCCATATTGTGCGAATACATTGCACTCTGTTCTGTGCGGGGCTCATAAGTTAATGTTGGTAACAAAATTAGTAACGTGAACAATAACAAGAACAACTTTCACTGTATTCGATAGTTGAACTTCGTAATTATACGATAGCGAAATAGGACAAAATACAAAATGACGTCAGATGCAAATCAAAAACAAACATGGAGTAAAAAAATCCAAAAGAACGATTTGAGATGGTTGAAAAAATGTTAGTATTGCCTCCAACAGTGACTAGTGACCGTAATTCAAATTACTACCGTTTTATTACAACTTTCTGATAATACTTGTTATTTCCAATGTTGATCCACTATTTTCAATAAAAATTTTACAAAAACGCTTAATTAACTCCTAGAGCTTCAGCTCTGAGACTGGGCTTCAGCTCATGAATCTTGAGCGCTGGTTTTGAATGTTAGCTTAATCTTGAGTGCTGGTTTTGAATGTTAGCATCGTCTTGAGTGCTGGTTTTGAATGTTAGCATAATCTTGAGTGCTGGTTTTGAATGTTAGCATAATCTTGAGTGCTGGTTTTGAATGTTAGCATAATCTTGAGTGCTGGTTTTGAATGTTAGCATAATCTTGAGTGCTGGTTTTGAATGTTAGCATAATCTTGACTGCTGGTTTTGAATATTAGCATAATCTTGAGTGCTGGTTTTGAATGTTAGCATAATCTTGAGTGGTGGTTTTGAATGTTAGCATAATCTTGAGTGCTGGTTTTGAATGTTAGCATAATCTTGGGGCCTGATTTTTATACCAAACAAAATAATTTGTTTGGAATCAAATATCCAACGGTTTTGTAAATATTTTGTTTTGGTTTTGTATAAATCCAATGACTTACTATTTCTCTCGAATTCCATTCACAACCTTTAGAATCAAACAAGAAACGTGAAATTCAAACAACCAACCCAAAAGATTTAACTGCAATTTTCCAAATTATGAAAAGATGCCACGTTCGATTTAGCAAATTTCCTCCAAAATATATTCCCACTCACACTCGGTGCGAGTAAAAGAAGACTTTCAAGACTTTCCAGTCGTGAGCACGCTTCGCTCTCTAACTTGAGTCAGCACGGAGAGACCGCCTACCATTCGAGTCAATTGAAGTAATCAATCAGTTTCATTCGCTTACGAAACTGCACTGCGTTTCGAAAGAGGCTCTCATGGAGCTCTGCCAGCAGCAAAGGGAATGTAACGCGAGTGTGGTGGTGGGAGTGCAAAATTTGTTTGCAGTTGCCGTGCATGCGTTGAAAAAGTTAAGGCAGACTGCCGATAATGTCGTGTAATGTTTTGTATATGGAAGTTTTTGTAGCTGCTACACACCGAAGTTACGATGCAACTTTACCAAAGATCAGCGTAAAGACATTTGCTCTATTTATTTATATATACATAGAGAGAGAGAGAGAAATAGATTTGCTGTATCTTACCATGAAAACTGTGGCATGATTTCTTAATGGCGTCATATAAAAGTGACCTGCTTTCTGTCAATAATTCACACATGAAAGATATATCATGGCCATTTTTAGATTTAGATCTGTGTAATGTTGAGGGAATAATACAAATAGTGTCGGAATACGTCTGAATTAAATTCAGAAATTTTGAACATTGACTCAAAATTTTAAAAAATTCACTGATAGAGCATGTCAGTCATACATTGACGATAGTGAGTTAGTGAGATGCGAGTTGATTGCGATACAATCAGAAAAAAATATACGTTTCTATTGTATCGGCTATGTGAAGTATTAATCATACAAACACATGCCTTCGCCCTGGAAACTTGTGAAATGAAACATTCAAAAATAACTGTAGTGCGTAAAAAATATTTAAACTCTCAAAAGCCGGTAAATTATAAACAAGCTTTCCTATGAATAAAACTTTTGGAAAATCTTCACGATTAGATCATTTTTATTACGAAGCGCTGCAAACAAAACTAATCGCTCAAAACAGCCTTTCAATTGCACATGCTTTACTAGCATTCACAACGAAGACAAGCTACAACTGAGAGCAAAAATGAAATACTGCGCAGCACTTATGACATGAAACGTTTAATTCTGCTATTCTAACTTACAACACCAACACGACAGAGTATGATTGAACTAAAGCTTTTGACTCCCTTAGTGAGAGTGGGCTGATTTTTTCAAACCGTTTTTTGTCACTGGGTTTCTAATTAAACTAAATCTATGTAAATACGTCGTTCATGCAATTATTCTTCAGGTAAAAGGATTTATTGTAAATGTTTTTGGAAAGATTTTGTGTCTGTTCAATGTTATCTGGATCAAGAATCATCGCCATGGATTCAGCAAGCCGACGTCAGTCAGCGCCGTGTTTACACGGCTAGCAGGGTCGGCAGAGGAAAGAAAGTGCAGTCATTTCAATGAAAGAAAACACACCTGCTCTTGTTCGGCTAGCCAATAGAACCGCTTCATTTCAAACAAACCTTATGACGTCACCATTGCGACATGTCGTTAGGGCAATAGTGTTGTCAGATTTGGGGCTAGCTGTGTTGCCAGTGTTGCAATCTGAGCGCTGCTATTGGTTCACTACCATGACGTCAGCATTGCCACACGGTCGACGAAAAAAAGACTGGTTTGACCCTACCTTATTTCTTCTACCGTGATTTTCACTCGACTGCAGCTGCTACTTCTTGCGCAAATAACTTGCGTGGAGCGACGTATTTTTGCATGGTTACATACAGCCTCGGCCTCCATCTTACATGCTGCTACGACCTGCCCTTACGCAAACGTGACTGCGCTACGACTGCGCTAAACTGCCCTGCGCCGACTACGAAAATCGCATAACAAAAGAAAACGAAAAAATGGAAAATCTGGATTCATTAGTTTGTTATAAATGTTACAAGAATTTTAAACTGTTTGTTTTTTTCTAGCATGAAAACTCAATGACTTCAATTCATTTGAAATGTCCGAAAATATTTTTTTTTAAATCATCATTTTTTATTTTCTCAAAAATTAAGGACAAAATTGAAAAAGTTACTCGAGAAAAATGTGTTTCTTTTCAAAAAATTACACATTTTAGGGAAATTTCAGAACAATCGGCCACAAGTGAAAACTTGCTCGATGACCCCCTTAAAATAAGCAATTTTAAAAAATTTTCATTTGTGGAAAATCATGCAATAAAAATTGAAGAGGTAGGCTTTGTCATAGATACGCTCATCATACACTGAGATGTACAAGTAACCAGCGACCCAAGCTACTTCTTGCCAACCTAATTCAGCAACTTGCGCTCATTATCGCTCAGTATTACACACCGTAATTTTTGACGGGACGCGTACACTGGTGTGAATCAGGAAGCTAAATAATTTCATTGCTACTACATGGAACACAGCATTTTTACTAAAGATGAGGTTCAGTAATGGACATCATTTTAAAGAATTACAATTCAATTATGTCGATGAAATTGAAAATTGAGGACCCAACTACAAAAAAAACGGATGTGCCCAATTCAGAAAAAATTCAAAAACTGTGACTAAACTTAAACATGTTTCCGAATTAGAAACACGTCAAATCTCCAAAAGTAACTTTAACCAAACTTAAACATGCTTTCAGAATTAAAAACACGTCAAATCTCTAACGGGATAAAACGAATGATTAGATCTGAGTTTTGTAGTCCAAGGCTATTTGCTCTCTCGAACTTTTGAGTCCGACAACTCTCAATTAAATGAAGGTTTTCACCTGGCACACTCGGTAACAGACACTTGCAGTAGAAAAAAGTTGTATTTGCTAAATTTAAAAGCGTATTTGCACACTGAAATGCGAAATTAATCAAATTTCAGACAGTTTTAACGAACTATACAAATAACTGAACTTATATCCACTTAGTAAAATGCGAAATTTTTCAAATTAAACTCAGTATTAACGTACATAACAAACCACTGCACGAGTAATGCTACAGCCGCTTGGAAGTGCCACCAAAGTTCACTCTAAAAGTTTAACTGCAGACGCAAAATAAAACTAGAGCACAATATATACATTTCCTCTGAAAATAATACGACACCGCCACAAAATAAAATTGGAGCCCGAATGCTCAGTGAGGCGGGGGATAATCTCCAATTTCATTGCAGCTTGAATCCTGTCAAAGCCTGAAAACAAAATTTTTTAGCGATCTTGGCATTCCAATTACGACTGACCTGCAGTTTAATTTACAGCGGCAAAGAACGCCTCAAATGCCCGCGAAACTCGTGGCTTCATTTCAAGGCCCTTGAAGACAATTTTCTACCTCAGCAGTTTTCTTTTCCGACCGCACTTTTCCGACCATTCACCTAACACTTGGTAACACTGCAATAAAATTTGAATTTCAGGCACTGAAATTTGAGTTTCTGCCTCAGAAGTTACAAACATAGCATTGGAGGGTCAATATTCATTTCTTCCGAAGGCCGCCAAAAATGCCATGAGCGCATGAGTAGCTCTTGAACTCAAAGTTTGAGCTCATTTCTGTTCTATTCAAAGTGTTCGTAACAAACGTGGGCCACGCAAAATGTCATACTGGAGACAAATGTCTAAAATATTTCGAAGGGCGAGAACCACGCAAAATATCATGCTGGAAAAAGACGTTTAAAATATATCTAGAATTGGTCGCTCATAAACGAACCAAATCACGGAGTTAATTTCGTTCATATATGAGCTCGAGAGAAATGAGACATTCTTCAACAAAAATTTGGTAAAATAGCGTTCTGAACAACTCACTCCTGCACTGGGCTGATCGGGTTTGCTTCAGGATCGCCTTGAGAATTCGAAACCTTTGCGTTGAAAAAGCAACAATATTTTCACGAAAGCATTTAGTGCTCACTGTTGCATCCTCCACAACGAATCAGAAATTACGGTTCAAATTACAACTTCAGCAGGATTATGACCGTAGAAGTTCGGTTCGACTTCAGTAGAATTGGGAGGGTAGAAGTAAGATTCGACTTCAGTAGGATTGCGACCGTAGAAATTAGATCGACTTCACCAGGATTGGGAGGGTAGAAGTAACGTTCGACTTCAGCAAGATTGGGAGGGTGGAAGGTTCGACTTCAGCAGGATTGTGACATGGGAAATAAGATTCGACTACCCAGCAGCAATGAGCCCGCAACTCATGCCCACTGCGAACTCCTTTCTGTATTCTTAATCGCATCCATGATGATGACTTTTGGAAGAGTAAAAAATGACTGCCGGTTTCGTACGTGGACTGGGTTAACATTGTTTTCTCCTATCGGTAAATTTCCTTTCGGAAACCGTTATTCTCAGCCGGAATGAACTTTCGCATGCAGCTAGGAATAATTCTGATGCGAGTTCTCTTCTAATTAACCTTCTAATTACTTCACTTAATCTTTTGTTTCGGGTCGTTCCCAGAAGATGTAATTTGTTGCCTCATCTAATTTTATGAAAGCATCCGTTTTCATGCTGCAGCGCACTCACGATCTTCTACAGGGTGTCTTAAAAGTGTACTCATATATTGACTTCATAGTTCTCATGTATTTTGTTTTTTATGTAGGTGTTTCTTGATATAGGGACAAACTTTATGGGTGAATTCAAATAACAGAATGTCAAGCTTCAGAATATTAAATGACAAAAGAAAACTTAGTTACACACGAATCAAAAACAATAAGTGCATGAGAATAGAAAGTCAAAAGAGGAGTACAGTTTTTAAAGAAACACTCGATAGAGCAACGCTCCGAGCAGGAATAAAAATTGTTCTTTTCCTGTCCTAAATCTTCAAGTCTAATTATTATTAGACATGACTCAATTTATCATTATTATAATACTTTACATACATATATCATTATTATACATATTATACAAAATATCAAGAATTTTATATCGGCGTTTAATTTCACATTAGTTTTTAAACATTTCTCCACTTCTCTAAAACTACATTTTAGTTTACAGGAAGTTTTAAAAAGAACAACTCTTGAGTAAAAACAAAACATCATTAGACTCAAGTCTAAATAAAACCACCACTCAGCATCTGGCAGCCAGGCAGAATCTCAGCATCTGGCAACCAAGCAGACTCTCAGCATCTGGCAACCAGGCACAATCTCAGCATCTGGCAACCAGGCAGAATCGCCAAATGCGAAATGATCAATATGGCCAAAATCTTTCAGAAAAAATCTTGTAGATGAGGTTTTGCATCAAAAAAAGCGCTAACCTTGCAACCTCTGAGTTGAGGTTGCAGTGAAAAGAAATTCCATTTTGCCCGCCATTCCTCAACGCTGATCTATTCATATGAGGAATAAAAAGGTCGTAAGCGCTAGTAAATCACAATGTCGCAGCATTAAAAAGCTCAGCGTTTTGTAACCCAAAGTTTAAATGGTCATCGTTTCTACGACGCCTGCTTACCCTTATTAATGAAAACATTGAATTAAGTACGTCACCTAATTATGTCGTTTTTAATCATTATATCTCCGTTGGAGCGTCACAGAGACAATTAATTCATTTAATTCCTCCTGCTTCCCGTATTCAACTCATTATAAATAATGAAAAGATCAGGCCACATTTATAACGTCCCCGCATCTTTACAAGACTCAAATCAATTCTGAGTTTCGTGTGTGAAGTTCAAAATTAAACACTTGAGAAGTTTACTACCTTCCCATGAGAGGTTGGCATGACCGTGGAACTCAAAGTTGATGAACATTACGGTTGAGGAAACAAGGTAGGGTCAAACCAGTCTTGTTTTCGCTGCCGGTGTGGTTTTGCTGACGTCACGGCAACGAACCAATAGCTGCGCTCATATTGCATCTGGTAGCACTGTTAGCCCCAAACCTGGTTCTACTATTGGCCCAACGACATGGCGTTTTGCTGACGTTATAAAGTTTGTTTGAAATAGATCGTTTCTATTGGCTAACCGAACAAGAGGAGGTGTATTTTCTCACATAGAAATGACCTTACCTTGTTTCCTATACCGTGATGAACACTCTGGAAATTATCAAATACTAAACTTCGTGTGACTTCTCAATATAGCTGCCCAATAAATTCTTATCCTCAAAAGTTCGGCAGCTTAATTGCCCGTGACTCTCGAAGGTGATTTTATGAACACCTTGAGATGCAAACTGATTTTTTTATCGGTTTGGCGCTTGCTTTTGCCTTATCCTCCGTTAAGGATGTACGCAATTAAAAAAATTTTTGGTCTAAGGTTACTTCTCGCTTACCGCCGGCGTTTTGGCGCTCCTCTCAGAGGAAGACATGAAACCGATTCATCTGTCGGGGCTGTTCAAGAATGATGCCATGGTGCGAAAAATAAAACTTTTTGTGATTTTAATTAGGGTTCAAACAGTATAGGTATAGGATGAGTGAAATGCAAGTTTATGATGCAAAAAATAAATGACGTAACTAAGAGTTGTGAGCGAACTAACACAAACACAACTGTTATGAAATAGATAGTAAAACAATTTATTGAAAAACGCCTTTTTTTGCAACGGACTCATTCATACACGATAAAATTGCCCACAAAATCTGAATGAAAACCTAGATTTAAGGGAAGTTAAACGTTCAAAGCTGAAATAAATAAAGATGAATGTACAAACTGGTTCATACAAATCTATTCTATATTTTTTCACCAGCTCGTGCATCAATTCCATCGTAAGATTTAAACTCCAACATTAATTCTTTGAAGTGCCCATTTCTTCCAATGACAAAACAATAACTTATGTTTCTCTGGACTGAAAAATTGCCTTGTAATGTACAACAGATGATATTAAAGCAAGATATACGTTGATAACTAAGAAAATCCCCTCAGTTATGGCTTCATTTTTTACTTCAATAGGCGAACATTTTCTCTGACAAAGACAAAAGCGATGCTAGAGATCACGTAGAGCAACTCTAATTTGCGGCAACCAGAAAAGAAATTTGAGTTGGGATGCTCGCAGCAAACTCGCTCCGGGGGCAGCGGAATCTGACAGTTGCAAAATACCTCCCCAATTTTACAAGAGAACCAGTCAAGCGTTAACTGATCCGCAAGAAATGCTTGAGGCCAGAGAACGCCAAAGAAATCTTTTGCATCCTCTGCAAGTTGTTTCGCTGCAATGCGGTCCGATTATTGGAGAACACAAATGCAGCAAACATTTCCTTTAGCCCATTGCTTTGGATGGCCCGAAATGACTTTCGGGTTGTGTACAGATAATCTAGTGTGTTTGGTTTGAAGTGAGTGCAACTGTCAGGCAAACTAGACTGTTGAAATGTTTTTGGATTTCGAAACTCGTGTCGGAAATTAATGTTTCGTGATCCTGAAGTTTACGATACCCTCATAATTTTCACTTGAATTTTAACTCGTAACTATCTTACCAAGTGAAACTCGGAGGCTCCATGCTCTATACTGAACGACCTTCGTAACATAAAATCTTACTACATGTTAATAAAGTTAGAAGTTTTTCACATTCATGCGAATGGCACGTTGTCTCATGGTTTTAAACTTCAGAAAAGAACCATTCTGAAGCCTAATTCTTTGACAGCTGTCTTTTGTCACACAACTGTAGATACCTAATATAGAGACACCTTCAATTTTTTTAAAAGAGTACATTGACAGATGATTGATTCGTGGGTGACCCTTAGTTTAACAGGTTTTCTGTGATGGGTTAAACTGAAGTTCACTGAGCAAACAATTCAAATTTAACGTCAATTGTGGTCAGCAATTTTGAAAATAGCGAATATCAACTGTATCGTGCCTTCATTTAGCTTTCATTGAGTATTTGTAAAAATTGAGTTATTGACTGCAGATCAGTCAGCAATATGATGAAAATCCCTCAGTGACCACAGGTGGGTCACGTCGCACGAAGCGTATTAATCAGCATAATGAGAAGAGTGTCTCTAAAACTCAGTGGTTCTTAACCTGGGTTCGACATGGTACATATTGTGCACTAATACAGAATATAGTTATAAACACATAACTTAAATTTGAAGAAAAAAGCACATTTTAGTTTTCCAAATACGAATGGCTCGATGAATGCATGTACGGAACTTACGGTGCTCAGTACCTCCAACAAAGTTACGGTGCTCAGTACCTCCAACAAAGTTACGGGGTTCAGTACCTCCAACAAGGTTAAGAACCACTGCTCTAGATGGGGCATGAGTCGCTGTGAGAGAGCTCTTGATTTGAACCCCCTGTTATCTGATGGAACAGGTAGCGGTCCATAACACTGCCAAGGGAACATTTGAGGTCCTATCTTGCGGCAGCAGCTCTCTTGTCACCGCCGCTTCTTGACGCAACGTCCGTTCAAACGACGCTCTCCAAGCGTTCCTTTTATATACCTGGTTAAGGGTAGCTGGAATGATATGTGCGTAGTATAAGGGCCTGTTGCTTACGAGGCAAAATTCTACTGAAATAGTGAATCATTATAGTAGATATAATCAAGTGTCCGTCATACATTGTTTTTAAAAAGGTCTTGATCTCTCTTTTGGAGTTATGAAGCCTGTTAATATTCTTATTTCTTGAATTCATACCAATTTGGATAGTCAGTTTGCGAGGTTTCAACACAAACTAAGAAGAAAGACATAGATTGAATTTAGTGTGGATAGTCTACATTGTCTGAAGTTCTGAAGTTTAGTCTGAAGTTCGTGATTAACAAGTTTTAGTACGCTGTATGCATTAATGCCAGAGACGGCATTGACCTGGCTTATAATCCCAGTTACAGTTAATAAAAATAAAAAGCAAAGTGTCAACGTCACCGCCAGTATCAATTTTTGGGATAACAGTTATTCGAATGCCATTGCTTAAGCCTTTCAAGACTGAAACTCAAATTGGAAGCATTGTTTTGTATGTTCTGTTTGAGAGAAATTTTCACAACTTACAACTAGTGTGCAATAAATTTATTAATGGAGTGTGAAACTAATAATTGTATTTTAAAAGTATTTGATGCCAGCGTTGCTCCCAGCAATCGCATATGAGTAGAGTATCTAATTTCTACGGTTTTTTCATTCATTATTCAAGACACTAAATCACTAGAAATTCAGGTTTAATCGACAGTCAGTTGTGACTGTCAATTGTGACTTAACTGCTGATTTAGGCAAAACTTAGGTCCGTATATGAGAAGAGTAATATATTATTGGATTTAATTTTCAATTTTTTTATTAGCATTCTTTGGCAATTGCCCATTTTCTATGCTCGTGTTAGCTAGTGAAAATATTTCAATGGATTAAAAATACTCAAAGTAACCCCTATGAGACGCACAGCATTTTATCAAAAACTCATATTTTTCCCCGATCATAATTTGCTAATCGACATGACTGAGCCCAAAAAATTAAAAACAACAACATTTTTCGGCTCGAAAAAAATCACCAAAATAGCAGCGATAGTCTACAGCTGCAAGAGATATCAGCAGCCGCTGACTTTCGCAATTTGCGCCCGTCAATTCTGCCGTGAACGCTCCGAGACGTCGCCAGCAGAACTGGATAACTACGAGACTGCGATGGAGGGAGACCTGCGAAGGATGCTTCTTGAAGTTTCCAGGCTGTTTCTGCCGTGCCTCAAGTGGCGCGAGAGACAGGAGAGACTGGCTCAAATGAGGGAATAGAGGCTGGCTGAATTGAGGGAGGAGAGACTGGCTGAAATGAAGGAGGAGAGACTAGCTGCAGTGACGCGAGAGACAGGAGAGACTAGCTGAAATGAGGGAGGAGAGACTGGCTGAAATTAGGGAGGAGAGACCAGCTGAAATGAGGGAGAAGAGACTAGCTGAAGTGACGCGAGAGACAGGAGAGACTAG